>JAVKPL010012495.1:0-61645 GCA_032173675.1 Gastrolobium villosum | reverse complement strand
TTGGAATAAATTCATTTTTCTCATTATGAACTACGGTGATACCTCCCTTTTTCGGAACAGTCTGTACTGGGCTTACCCAAGCAGTATCCGAAATTGGGTAAACCATACCAGCATCAAGAAGCTTTACAACTTCTTTCCTCACAACCTCTTTCATTGTTGGATTGAGTCTTCTTTGCGGTTGCCTTACTGGTCGGATTTCATCCTCCACTAGAATTTTATGTGTACAGAATGAGGGATTAATACCCTTCAAATCAGAAATTGACCACCCTATGGCAGTCTTGTGCTCTTTCAACACTTGAATCAGTCTTGTTTCTTGTTCAGAAGACAACCCTTTGCTAATGATAACAGGGTAAGTCTCTTCTTCCCCCAAGAAGATATACTTGAGAGTTTCCGGAAGTTCCTTCAACTCAACCTTTGGGGCACCATCTTCCTTGTCAGAATCTTTCTTTTCAAGGATTTCAAATAACTCATTTTTTTCTTCCTTGAAAAGAATCATTTCCTGCCCCACAGGTGGTTCAGTAGATTGTTGACTAGAAGATACTTCTTCTTCCACCACTTGCTCAATGATATCAAGTCGGAAACAATCGCCTTTATCAGAAGATTGTTTCATGGAGTCAAAGACATTGATGGTGATGGTCTCATCATTCATCCTTAACTCTAACCTGCCATTTTCCACATCAATCATGGCTCGAGCAGTGGCCAAGAAAGGTCTTCCCAATAATAAGGGCATTTCAGTACCCTCTTCCATGTCTAATACCACAAAATCAGCTGGGAAAATGAACTTATCCACTTTAACAAGAACATCTTCAATAACACCACTTGGTCTCCTCAAAGATCTATCGGCAAGTTGCAAAGAAACCATAGTGGGTTTTAACTCAGTAATTCCCAGAGATTTGCAAACTGATAAAGGCATCAGGTTAATACTTGCCCCAAGATCACATAATGCTCTGCCAACATCAGTGTTACCAATAGCAATTTGAATATTGAAGCTTCCTGGATCACTTAGTTTGGGTGGAAACTTCTTTTGTATGATAGCACTACACTCTTCAGTGAGTGTCACTGTCTGGCACTCTTGCAGCTTATGTTTTCTTGACAACAAATCTTTCATGAACTTGGCATAGTTGGGCATGTTAGACAAAGCTTCAGCAAATGGTATATTCACATGTAATTTCTTGAAAATATCAAGAAATCTTGAATATTGCTGTTTTTGAACATCTTTCTTGAATCGTTCTGGATAAGGTGCCATAGCCCTAACATATTCAGGATTCAGTTCAAATTTCTTGTTGTCAGCAGCAATAATTTGTGGCTCTTCTTCTTCATTTTTTTTAACATGTCCTTCAGTTTCAGAAGGAATCACCACTTCTTCTGGCTCTTTGGCATTTTCATCGGCCTCCACATTTGTGATTGGCTTTGGTTGAGTGACCTCCTTAGGCTTTGTTGGAGGAGTCAACACCTTACCACTTCTAGTAGTTATTGCCAAACAATCATCCTTCGGATTAGTGACTGTATTACTAGGAAATGTACCTGGAGTTCTTTCAGCCACCTGTTTCGCTATCTGGCCAATTTGGTTCTCCAAATTTTTGATAGAAGCTTGTGTATTCCTAGTGTTTGCTCGAGTCTCCTCCATAAAAGCATTTGAATGTTGGGCCATTTGTCCCACTAGCTTTTCTAAATCAGAAGGTTCCTTTGGTTGAACTGGTGGTGGTTGCAAATAATTATTGGATTTGAAATCAAGACCAGTACCTTGCACCTTCCGCTGGAAATTATTGTTTCCTGGATGAAAATTCTGATTTCTTGAAATATTATGTGGTTGGGGTCGCTGGTCATACCACACACCATTTACTTGCACCTGTTGAGGAGGATCATCAGATAATAATGTTGGACATTCATTAGACTCATGATCATCCTTGCAATATTCACAAACAACTGCAGCAGCTTGAGCTTGTACATTAGAAAACTGCATCTTATCTACCCTTGAGGTTAGATTTGCTAATTGTTGTGATAACAATTTATTCTCAGCCAGAACTGCATCATTATTATCTAGGTGCAAAATTCCCTTCTTAGGCTTGGCTGTCAAACCTTCATTTTCGTTGGCAGCCATTCTTTCAATTAACTCAAGAGTCTCATTTGCTCTCAAGGATTTGATGCTGCCACCTGCTGCACCATTCAATACCATCCGCACTTCAGGTTTACACCCATTGAAAAAAATTCTGACTTGATCACCATTAGTCATGGGGTAATGAGGACATCTCCTCATCAGATCCTTGAAGCGGTTCCATGCTGCACATATAGTTTCACCCTCAGCCTGAGTGAAATTGGTGATATCATTCACCATCTGGTTAAACCTCTCCATGGAAAAGAACTCAGCAAAGAATTTATTTGAAAGACTCTCCCATGATGGAATACTTCTTGCTGGTTGCCTTTCCAACCAATTCAAAGCCTTCCCTTTAAGAGCAAAGGGAAACAGTCTCAGCCTGACTGCATCATTGGACACCTGGGGGTGCTTGGTTGAGTCACAGATCATCAGAAATCTGTCAATGAACCTGTGAGGGTCCTCATCCGCCTCTCCGCCAAACTGAGCTCGCTCTACCAATTGAATATTGGCAGATTTGAGCTCCCAATTGTTGCCCGTTTCTGGATGAATAATGCTTGAATTAGGTCTGTTGAATGCTGGTGTGAGGATTGTATCCATGAGTGGATTGTCCACTTCATCATTGTGCCCAGCCATTGTTTTTGCTTCTTCGAACAGAATTCCCAACTCGTTGAATGCAAGCTTTTTCCGAGCAAGTTTTCTGTTCCTCTTTTCTGCTCTAGTGATCTCCAAATTAAGTGGAAATTCTGGAAGAGTACCTCGCATACAACTTCAGAAAAGAGATCAGTAGCACTGTTCAAAATAAAAAAAAAAAATTAAACAAATAATTGAAGAAAATATTCACAAATATTCACAAATCCAATCTTAAAGATCAAGATTATATGATATCAGAAACGCCAATCCCCGGCAACGGCGCCAAAAACTTGATGCTCTCCGGCAAGTATACCGATCGCACAAGTAATAAAGTGATAAATAAAGTTCGTCTCCACAGGGATTAGATCTAATATCAATTAAACTTTCTCTTTAAAGAACGGAAGTAATTCAAATAGGGTTTGTGTGACAAATATTGTCAAATTGAGTGAAATTAAAAATAAAGACTTGTTTTTGTGTTTTTAGATTGAAAAATAAAACAATAAAATTGAAAATTGATTTGTAGAAAAATATGAGAAAAGTATTGTAGCCAGGGTTCATTCACCAAATGATCCCCGCTTTTTACTCCGGATTGATTTATAATAATCATTTATATAATCACTCAGATAAATTATCATCTAAAAGATTTAATAGTTAACCCTCAATTCCTTGCAGGGTTAACCCTTTAATCCCATGAGAAACCCCAATTCCTTGCAATGTTTCTCATGGGATCAAGCAATGGGCGTGATAATTTAAGCATCTGCAATCGTATACACGTCTATTCCTAGCACGCATACAGATTGTTATCTTACCCCCTTTCGAGATCAAAACCCCAATATTCCTATCTAGGATTTTGATCCTCAGAATACCCCCAACTATCAGATTGATCAATTCTAATAAAGGGAATATAAAATTCGCACAGAGTAAAGATAAAGATAATTATATAAATTAAAAATCACAAATCAATCCTTCATGTCAAGGGTTCACATATGGATCGTGACCCTGACTACAATAAAAATGATCTAGCCGATCAACATCATGATCGCTGATCTAAAATTCAACATAAAATTAAAAACAAAAGATAAAGAAATACTAGATGTAGATGAAGAACGAAGAACAACCCCAGTGCTCTTCTCCTCCAATCTCCAGATCTGTCCTTGAACCTTGTATCTGTGTTTTTTTCCTTTTTTCAGATCTGCCAAGTCTGCTGACCTAGTTGCATAAGAGGTGCTTTTATAATGTTTTATTTCCTTTCCAAAAGTGCCCCTCAGAAAACACGGAGATCCGTCCCGCAAACCGGCGCCGGTTGGCACCGAATTGGCGCACGTTTGCGCCACTCCAAATTGGCGCTGGGTGGCGCCACTTTTTCCACACAAATGGCGCTAGTTAGCGCCACTTTCACTATTCATTGGCGCTAACTAGCGCCAACTTCCTTTATTTTTAGGCGCTAGCTAGCGCCAGTGCACTGACTTGCGGCGCTAGCTTGCGCCATTTCCTTTGTAAATTGGCTCTCCCTTGCGCCAACCTTCTGTGTTATTGCGCTGAGAAGCGCCACTTTCTTTCGTAAATGGGCGCTAGGTTGCGCCAACCTTCTGTGATATTGCGCTGAGGAGCGCCAGTTTCTTCATGAGTGGGCGCTAAGTTGCGCCAAGGTTCTGTCTTGCTACGCTGAGGAGCGCCACTTTGTTGCTACCTCGCGCCACTTTGATGTCCTCGCTGCAAAGTTCGTAATCTGGTGCGGTTTTGTGCCAGTTTGGTGCTGACCCGCGCCATGCTTAGAACTCATAGTGTGCTATAACCGTGGAAAATTGCATTAACAGGTTTTTTTGTAATTCTTCATTTATTTTCCCTGTAAAAATACAATTAAAAGGTGAATATTAGTGACATTCAAAGAATCAATATAATTAGCCAATATGTATTTAATTTGCTCTCTTATGACTCAATTCTTGTCAATTTTATCACAGAAAAATCACACTTGCCAGAGGCACATCACTACATTTTTCGAAAGAGATTTGGAGTACATTTTTTCATGGATTATTTAAGTACGGTGAAGACAACAAGAGAAATAAATATTAGGCCAAGTATTACAAATGATACAAATATTACAATCCTCCAAATATTACAAATGATACATAAACTCAAATGGCATAAACTACTAGACTTAGGCAAAATGACATGAACAAATATGCTAATGAAACTCATACTACATACATATAAGATGTTCATGCCCTAAGTCTAGCCTAGGCCAAGTGGCCACCAAAATGCAAAATACAGAACTGCACCACTAATATCATCATGCGGGCTTCTTGCCCGCTGCTCCACTGCCACTGCTACCTCCTGAAATAAAGTCCCCAAGACGGGGTGAGATATACGAATATATCTCAGTAACCCAGAGGTTCTGAAGAAAACTCTGCCCAATGGTTCACTTCGATGCATATAAATAATGTAAAACAACATTACTTAAAATGGGATAAAGCAAGGGATTTAGAGAAACGAGGAATTATAGGAATATAAACTACGATGAAGCGGGCTGGTAGCTACCATACCATACAACGTCCTCGGCATATAAGCCTACGGGTATCATCCAAGGTGTGTTCCTAGAACCACAACCAAGGTACCCCTCCCATCCACATACACCCAAGACTTCCTAGTGTGCTCCTATCCGGATTACACACCACGACCCTGGGTCAACTGGAACTCCCTCTCGGAGACCTATCCAGTGAAAGTCCGGAACTTGCCCGAAGGCTAACTATCTACTGGCCAGTGATCCAGCACATAAGTACCCTCATAATGCTACATGCATGCTCATGCTGTTCTACACTACTCATACACACTTCCTACCATCACCCTCAACGGGTGTGGTGGAACACATAAGGGGAACAAACCCCAGTACCAAGAGGCTACCTTATATTTTATTCCACTAAGCTCCGCTACAGCTTATTCCTCACACTTGGTACACCACTGAATGCCTACACAGAGGACATTCCCAATCACTTACAACTCACACAATACATGCAAATTTACAATTAACATGTATTGGTTCAATAACTTACCTCAATCCACTTGGTCTAGGACCAAGGGCAATCCACTGATTCACTGTTCAGGGTTCAAGTCGACGTACGGCAACCTATGCAAACATATACAACCATCAGTTCTGAGCATAGATTTCAGATTCTTTTTTCTTTAATTCCATTTCATTGTTATTGCTGAGATATTACAGTCAGAGAAATTTTGATGTTTCTATTTGATATAAATCTTTTATTCTCCCCTGTCCATCTAATAGAATATATTTAGGCCATGATTTATTTGTTGAGAAATTTTGTATTATCTACAGTTTAGTTGTTATTATTATTGCTGCATTGTTTTGGTCAAGCAGGGACCACATAAAGTACCCTATCACATCTGCTCCTTTCCTATATATAAAAAATATTAAGTAACAATCTGTTGATCATGGTGTGGCTTAATTTCTAACTAGTTCTTTCCTAAGAATTAATATATATGAAAGGTCAAAGAAACATAAGGAAGCTTGGTATATATTTCAAAGATGGTTATGCAGAAAGGACTAAAGGATGTTGGAATTCTAAGAGATGTTGGAAGCAGCCTCCTATCACAAGCTGAACCCGACTTCTATAGGTAAACTTTGTGCACCCCTTGACGTAAAACTTGGTTAACCTTTTAGCTGAAAAAAAAAACATACAAGACATTACCTTCAGAAAAAGTATTTGTCATTCTAGAGTTTCATAAGCTAGTTTTAAGTTTCATTTATTTGGGATACTAATGATTTAAAAAGGATTGCTCAAACTCAAACGCTTCCCCTCTATGTGCTGAAACAAATTTCAACATGACTTCCTTTGTAATAGATAGGTTTCATATGTCCCTTCTGGTGGAACCTTAAGATTTAGCAAATTCTTTTGATTTAGGATGAGTGGTTAGTGTTACTGTCAGTATGATATTCCATATGGCCTTTAGTTTTAACGATAAGGCTACCCAATATTTATGGAACTTGTGTCTTCATGCATGCAGCTCATAATAGATTCTCATTTTACATTGGTAGAATGACTCATGATAACTCATAAGGGGTTCCTTTCATATCTCTTGCTCTTTTGTTGGTCCAATGGAAATAGCTTTAATTCAAGCCAGACCCACTGGGATAAATTCATAATTTCACACTCAACCAAAGATAATAAACAGCAAAGTTGATCAAGATCAAGTTATGGGGTTACTATTGGTCTGAATCCCGATTTCTACTTTCCCTATATTGTTGCGAATAAACAATGAAATAACCTTTATTGATGTGGTCCTAGTGTTGCCCGCGTCAACCTCACCATTTTAATTTTTTTAAAGCCAAGTTACGTGGAGATTTAGAACCAGCTACAAAGCCTCAAAATCTGACTATGGGTTAGCTGCCAATCCAAATGCAGTGTTTAGGAGGCTAAACCAATTTTGTTGGGGATTTTGGATCACGTAAACAAATTTAACAAATACAACCACTTATAGGCCTAACAATACTCTCGATAAGATAAAATTCAAAAATTAGATTCTTAAGCAGGTATGGCTTGACGGGTAGCTTCATAACAACCAACATTTATTTTATAAAATAATTTTGAAACAATTTTCAAAAACAAAAAAGCTAGAAGAGAATGATCCAACTGTAAATCGCGTATGCTTTTGACTGAAAGATTGTCAAGTTAAAAAATCTCACGCTACTAAAACACAAACAGAGCATCTACTCTGTTTTAGTAAATGCATTAAGTACACATAAATTGTTAAACATTATAGAAAAGAGAGCAGTTCAAGTCTTTTAGAGGATGGATTTCACTTTACCAACAGGTAATTTTATTTTCAGTAATTTTATTTTTTTTATCATAAAGACTGATTAGCAACTGAAAAGATATGTCTGTATGTGGTTAATTTGATTCTCAGGTTTCTCTCCTTGGTAGGGAATATATAATCCTATCATAAATTCACTAATCTTGTATGGGTACGTGTCTTCCCTTAATCTAATTTTTAAAAAAAACATTTGTGTATGTGTGTGTATTTTATTGGTGAACAATTGAGCAAACATTTGTGTTTTACAAGAGAGATAAAGATGGTAATTCTATCTATAAGATTACACTAATAGGTAATTAATTTATATGATGATTAATATATTTATATCGTGTATTAAAGTTGGCTCTTCGAAGGAGAGTTTTCCCAGTAGTAATTTTTTATCAGCTTAATCTTTGAATTTTAACCTATTTTCAAATACAAAAGTTTATTCTAAATATAAACAATGATTTATATATTTATGTTTGGCGCAGGAAGTTAGCAGAGCTTGGTTATAAGAGGAGTGCAGGGAGAAGTATGAAGAAGAAAGTAGATACTTCAAAAACATTAATTACAACAAGAATTATCGGTTTCTTAGTGAGCTTGAAGAGCTTGATCTTCTAAGGAGAGAAATATCAAGATTGTTCTTTCACCTTTAGCTCTTAAATTTTTTCTAAATCTTATGCTTTAAATTTCTTGTATCATATGTGATTTGGGTTCCTCATTCAATTCCTTCAGCTATCATAAAATGATGCATTTGAACTATAGACATAACATGGTATTCAGGTTATGTCTATGGTTAGCATTTAATTTAAATTAATTAATAACTCTCGTTTTTCTTTTTTCTGTTTTAATAACTAACATTCACTAGTGTTAGGGTTCAATTCTCTCTCTCTCTTACGGGCAATGTTTACTTTAAACACTGTCACCATTATTAATTTGAGATATTTTCTCAATGAATCATTAGTCGAGTATCTAATGACATTCATACTGAACCAACCTACTGTACATATATGATAATAACAATAAACCCCACTCGTTAAAATTAAAAAAAATATATATATTTTCCTTACTAACTGTACATGTTCTTTTTCAAAATTCATAGGATAATATCGAACCTAGCTACCTTCAAATTGGAAGTTAGTTAAATTCTTAAATATAGCTAACAAGTGTATGTTCTTGGCTCAACAGTAAGCTTATTTGCCGTGGTGTGTCAGGTCACGGGTTCGAATCAGTCTCTCTGCAAAGAAGCAGGGGAAAGACTGCCTAGAGTATTCCCTTCCCCAGACACTCACGAGGTGGGTATTTGAACTGGGTCAGCCCTTTAACAAGTGTATGTAAGAGAGATAGAGATAGTGATTGCAATGCAAATCCCAAGATATATTTGATATAACAAAAGTGGAGTTGATATCCAACCTAAACTCCATGATCTCATCTCATGATTGGCATTAGGCCATGCAGCCTCATTCATTGAACCATATATATGGGGGAGAAGCTAGCTGAAAAATTAAGCCCTTAATTTGAATTGAAGAATTTTATAATAGCTTAAGAAGAATAGAAATCCTCTTCATTATGATCCCTTTCCTTAACCTCTAGAATTTTTCTACAGTTTCTTTCAAATCCCATCTCTTGTCTATATCAAGTTCACAAGAAGGAAACACAACAGAAAAGCAGATATATTTAAATTGATAATTAATTAACTTAAATATTTTTCACTAAAAAAATGTCTTAATTTGTAGATTATCTTAGATTTCCTAAATCTTATAATTCATTAAAAAAAATGCAAATGCATGCAAATAATGAAGTGGGTTACACGTGCAGAGGAAATAAGCATATTCGAATGAGGTTGAGAGTTTTTGATATATATATATATATGCAAAAGTATTTCTACAGCAACTTTAGATAAGCTTATCTACAGCTGCCATTTTTAACTATGTTCTCCCGGGAGAACATAGTTATAACGTTAAAGTTGCTCTTTTCTCTCTCCACATTAGCAAAAAAGTTCTGAAAAGTAACTGAGTAGAGAGAAAAAAGAGCAACTTTAATGTTATAATTATGTTCTCCGCGAGAACATAGTTAAAAATGGCAGCTGTAGATAAACTTACTTAAAGTTGCTGTAGAAATGTTTACCCCATATATATATATATATATATATATATATATATATATATATATATATATATATATATATATATTTGCTGACTTCTCATTTTAATTTGAATGTTCACAAATTTTAGAACCTACACAAGTTGTTATTCCCAATGTAAATTTTACTTAAATTCGTAGCCTTATTTCTTGCTACGGAAAGACAGAACTACTACTCCAATTATTGAATCCAGTTCGTACTTTATATAGATTGTCAGATATTTTAGTGATAGTCCGAGTTATCAGCCCATACAGTATGAATTTATCCTGTAAATTCTGTCGATGAATACCTGATAGTTAATACCATATTATAACTACCATATTACTACATATTGTAATATGTAATAATACACGTTTATGTAATATTTAGCTTCTTTTTTTTAAATAGTTTGCAGATCACTACAAAGATTCAGGTGTTTTGTGGAGGTCTTATTTTCATATTTTGGAAGTCTTTGACCCCCACAAAAGACATTTGTGACATTCACCCAAACCCCCTGTTCTGTCTTCGCCACAACATAGTTTGTGGGGATTTTGTGTGCAGTGCCACAATTTGTTAAAGTATTTTTTGGAGGTTCGAGACCTCCACAAATATGTTTGACTTTCTGTCACTCATAGACCCCCACAACATTTATCACTTCTTGGAGGGCATAAACCTCCACAATATTTTTATTATATTTAAAAAAAAATGAGCTTACAAGAAATGATTTTATTTGAATAATAAAAGACGTCCATTTCAAATATAAATTTATTTGTTATTTGAGAAGAATTGTACTTTAAATCTTGTAGGTTCCCATTCAAAAGGTTACAAAGCCCTACGGATGCTGTAGTTGAACGTTTAAATATTAAGCTTTAAAATTGCGTCACGATATTGTTTTTAGCGAACATCTATTTTGGTAGTTGTAAACTCACACAAGTGAATATTCAGAAGGCTGTACAAAGTAACTAGTTCACAGCTACCAACTAAACAACAAACCCCAACAAAGGAAAAAACACCCCTACAGGAGGCTGCATCTCGTTAACAACTCATTAACCATGACATGGTTGAAGCAACAAAATTGGTTTTATGGAGAATGGCTATCATCCAGCAATTGAAACAGATATGATGAAACCTGCACAATGAAAGAGTAAAAATCAATTACTAAAATTACAAATCAAAATAACGGTAAAAAAACATAGATATAGATATAGATATACACATCAAATATAAAATAAAGATGAATAGAAGCAAAGAGTTATTTGAATAAGTCATTTAAATTGTGCATAAAATACCTTAAGTGAGAACATTTTTGTCAACTCCATATGTTAGATTGCCCGGAGCATGTGAATAACCACCTTCATCATTGAGGTCATCCATCACATCAAAATAAGGCATAATAATATTTCATCTTTCACCCCACAAGGATGTCATATCAGTGAAATTTATGTTATATTGAATTAGTAGTTCATGTTTCTTCATCCCCTCCAAAACTGGGGCACTGTTGGGAACTGTGAACTTAAGTCCACTTCCAAGGCTAACAGAAAATGCTCATATATCACATTATTAAAAACGGAGGTATAAGACTTAAGAGGAAATGCATGTAGAAAAAGTGATGTTTATTACATTACTTTTCTATGTAGGAGAAAAACTAACCTTGTAAGAGAAGACCCCAGAAGAGGAGTTTTGAGTGTTCTAACTAGCACCTTTTTTACAGCTACAAGTCTATTTGGTATTCTCTGGACATCAAATAGAAGCATCAATAGATAAAGGACTGGTTTGAACCAAAATATAAGAAGAAGAAGAAGAAGAAGAAGAAGAAGAAGAAGAAGAAGAAAAACAAACAAAGGAACAGAAAATCTAGGAACTTAAAGCATTCCGAGTCACCCTATTTTCTCATTTACAACTAACCTTGAGAGCAAGAGGAATGGCCATCCCCACAATGAACAAAAAGAAAGGCATGACAAAATCAGCAAGATTGCAACCATTCCATGGTGCATGACCAATCATTGGCCATTGTCCTCCAGCATCATCAACCAAGATCATTAACTGCATAGCATATTATCAAAACACATTAAAGAAAAATCAAAATTATATTTACAACAAAACACAAAAATATGTACACAAAAATTGTACATATTATCAAAACACGTTAAATGGATTACATCAAAACCAAAAGCTGTTCTCGCTAAAGCGTTAAAAGTCATTTGTGAAGACTAGAAATTAAAAACAAGGCATAAATGCAAATAATGACAATATCTAGAAGTCATTTGTCTTTCGTGAAACAGCAGCCACCTTTGTTCCAACCTATGACAAATCAGTGAAAGCACACGACATATTCAGAAATCATTTGATAAGATTGCTGACAAAAAAAAAAATCCATATAAATAAATAAATAAAAATAATCTGCTTTGTAAAAGACATACTGCCCAGAAATGGGTGCAACTAAAATTAAAACAAAGGCTCAGTTTCCAGCAAGAGAGGAATAACTCACAAATTTTAGGAAGCTTGAACCATATAAATAACTTCTCAAATAGATCCAAACACTCTTGATTGTCCTCAAAATCTAATTTGGTCCAATCAACACCATCTAATTCGTACTCCTGAAACAATATATGTGAATTGCAAGTTGCTGTCATGCATATCAAGCCTATTCAAGAACACAACTTTAACATGTGATATGAAGTAAAGATGATTTAACTAATGTATTGTCCTGTTACCAGTGAAAATAGCAATTATGGTCTCACTTAGTTCCTGAGAGCATACAAATGTAACAGTCTTATGAAATGCATCATTTGCTTCTTACTAGGAATTGCATCAGTGTCAACAAGTCGCAACTTACAAAATGCATCTATGCCTTCTCTAGCACTCAAATTAAACTACACACAAGATCCAGATCCAAATACGTCTTAAGAATTACTACACTACAAACAGATATAAGAAAATAAAACAAATACAGCTAAATGACTACACTACACACGTTAATTATGTGCTCATTTTTATTCAATAATATCAACAATGTCAAAATTTGGTAATAGAAGAGCAATAAGACCATGACCAGCTGCCCAGACAGCATGTGGAAACTTGGTTTCCCTTGTCCACTGAACAACAAAGAAACTCCCACTAGTTAATTTTTTGTAGCAACAGAAATAAACTGAAATTCAGATTCCAAAATAGAGAAAACTCAGACTGCAACTATGTTCAAATATAAAAATGGAAGAACCACGAGCAAAACTTGCTTAATATTTAGAGCACTGATTCAAAATATGCAATAATAACCAATTGGGGTGTGGAAAATTGCAATCAGAATCAATTCGAGAATAAAAAAAAAAAAGAGTATGAGAAAACTAAGAGCATTGGAATGATCATTCCAATAACCATATAAAAGAAAAGGTTGCAATGAAAATAAAGGGGCTCGCTCACATTTGATTGAGTTTGACTCATCATCGTTACCATTTTGTTCAAGAAGTCCCTCATGCCCTGCAAAAGCAAATTCACTATTAGATTAACTCATCAAAATTATTGGATCACGATTCATGAACACTCCTTCATTTGGTGGAAACGAGAGCCAATTCTATGAATTATTCCCTCTTATTGAAATCCATAAACATGACCATGTGCTGTGTAACACACACCAATTGACTCGACTTATAAAAAAGTTTATGCATTAGTGGGAATCCCATAGAATAGAGTCAAGCATTTGTGGACAAATTGGATTCTTATTAATCCCAAAGAAGATACCTCTTTTTTCAGGAAGTTAAAAATAAAATAAAATATATGGACAGTGCAAAAACCAGAAACCATATTAAGCAACATTTTCTCAATTCAAAACCCACGCAGTAGAAAAACAGTGACCGTGAGCCGTTTTCTCTATTTCACTCCCCCGTTACACTTTTTCTTTTTTTAAAAATAAAATAAAATAAAATAATATTCTAGAAAAAAACATAAAAATACATCTGAAAAACTCAAAAAAAAAATCAAAAAACCTCGTTGCCGACTCATAATAAGAATGTAGAAATTAAAAGAAATTCACGGAGGGTTGAAAAGAGAGTTCAATCACAACGGACAAGCAATCAAATTCACCAATAATAATAATAATAAAAAGTAACCTTTAGGAAGCGAAGCGTCTTGCTTTGTTTTCCCCACGATGTCCATGGGCTCCATCCTTTTGACCTGAAAACCAACGAATGAGGGGAATAGAAGGCAATTAGTTATAACAGATCTGAGAAGAGAGCGAGTGAGAAAGAGAGGGAACTCACCGATTGAGTCAACTGATTGAAGATCCGAGATGAATAAAGATGAGCGAGGACATGGACATGGACATGGACATGAACATGAACATGGCTGATGTTTGTATTTCTAGAATCAGATTATTGGGATCAGAATTTGACCTTCAAAGTAACATATTTGTAAAAATAGAGTGAAGATCAAAACGAACATAACAAATGCAAGAACGAACAAGAGAGTGTGTAAGCTTGGTTAAACCATGTGTTTATGAGAAAAATCAGGGCCAGAAGGGTTACAAGTGCATGCATGTGTGTCCTTCAGAAGCTCATTGGAGAAACTATCCATTGAATCACTGCTACGAAATTCACCCGTGTTTGGACTCAAGAACACTTCATGGTTCGAGAAATCAAGCTCGTCATCTTCCATTCCCAAAGGAAATCCCTAAAATTTCTTTCGGAGATGCCACCAGACCTAATCAGAAAACATAGAGCGAATTCCAAAATGTAGGAGCGAGAAGCAGAAAAAGAAGTACAATAGAAAAATAGCAAAACACTCAACTGATAGAAAAAATCAGCATGGTTGGATCACAATTATAGACGAAATGGAAACCCTAAGAAGATAATAGAATTTAGACAGAAAAGAAAGCGAACCAGGAAGAAGCTATAGGTTCACACGATTCCTTTTCTGTTTTTTTTTTTTTTTTGTTCTCTCTCTCAATCACTTCTAATTTATACGTATTTCATCTCAGACGAGGGGAGGAGGAGGCATCATGTGAAGAAGAAGACGATGCAACCATTCTTCAGAACTTGGAATTTTATTAATTGTTAAAAAAAATTATAACAACCATATTCAGAAAATATTCAAAATTTTTGAGAGTAAATATTGTGGAGGGCAAAACTTGCCATAAAATTATAAAAACTAGCAAAAAATAAATAAATTTGAAATACAACGTAGCGTTCTCCAAATGCCACAATATATATAATTATTGGAGGTTTTATAAACCTCCACAAAATAACCTCCACGAAAGACCAATTTTTTTGTAGAGGAATTTCCTTCTCAAGTTTCGATGTTATGAGTTAAAATCTTGTGAGCTTTCCTATACATGAATATTGTTATTGTTTGAATGCTAATTCGTGTTATTTGATTTGAATTTGAAAACAGATTTATCTAAGTATGATTGATAAGAGTTGGATTGAGAAACCAATTAACTCGAAAGAGTTCTTAGATTGGGTAGTCCAACTTTTGGACTTTGCTTGTGTGTATTATAGAAACTTAAATATTTGTGGATTTTGATGAGTGGCATGTAATCCAAACAAACGAGAACCCATAATGGGAGAAATTATAATGGTTACACTTATTACAAATTTGTTTAATTTATATATACACTCTTATGTTATTCTCAATACTTGGAGAGTTAATATCCTTGTAGCTTAGTTAAATTCTATTTATTCTGCCACTTGACAATTATGTTGTATTGATACATATAATTTGAACATATTGTATAAAATGGGTCGTAATCTTACAAAGTGATGTTGTACTGCCACAAGGCTTCTTCACATGTTTTTATTTTTTTGCATTATGTCTTTTAACTAATTACATTTATATTTATTTTCTATTGCTTACTAATTTGTTGTTTGATGGTTTACTTTTGAATACGTGGGCCTGAAGGTTTATGCTCATCCTCTTAACAAAATTAATGCTTTTAAGGTTTATTCATATTTTATCTAAAAAATAATTTGTAGTAATTTCTTGACATTGAAAAGTTATATGTATAACACCTCACAATTCTAAATTAAGTATAGAAAGTGTTAAGTGAGTAATTAAGTGAAGGATTAGTGAAAATCCCAAAGATTAGACCAAAATACAAAGAAAGGGTAAAACGGTAATTAGCCAACACACAACCCTAGGAAGATAAAAAATTGAGCAGAAGGTCTCAGATGATAAAAATAAGCCTGAAAATGGATTCAGGACGAAAAATTGAGTGGATAGGCAAGTTTCAGAAAAATCAGTGAATAGTGTTTTTCACGGGTAAAAATACCGCAGTCAGATTGCACCGTAAAACGTGCCAGTGGAATTTTGAGCTCTAGGTTTCAAATATTGATTTTTAATGGTCCATAGAAATAGGAAATATGATTTCTGATAATATTTGAGGGATTTAAGTCAATTTGTGGAAGTTTGTCAACGGAGCGCGCTGTAGCTTAAAGCAGTGTTTTTCCGAACAACCGGAAAGCTCCAAATTTATCTGAGGGAGTAAAATTAAAGGATTTTGTTAAGATGAAAAATTATAATTTCTCAATAGGTTTTTAAATTGTGGATTTTAGTGATGATCGGAGGGAAATTCGGGTGAGTTTTAAATCACGTGGGATCCGGTCCCACTTAAAGTCAAATAAAACACCCTAAGTTACAATTCACCATCCCCATCCTCACTCTTTCTCTCCCTCACAGCCGCGCAGCCCTCTTTTTCCCCCCTCAATGGTGCGCAAATTCTTCCTCCCCTAAACCAAGCTATACTCAACCAAATTCAACAATGTTTGTGTTGAATCTTGATGGAAAACACCTCCTAAACCCATTGGTAGCCAGCCTTGTTTAGCCTTGAAATTGAGTGTGTGAGGAGATCTACCCCCTACAAGGTTGCGGATTTCATACAAAAAAGTGGGATTATGATGCTTTCAAATGCTCCAATGGTGGAGTATACTTAGGTGGAGCCTTATACCGTTCAATTGGGTGAGTTATTTCAACATTTCATTGGTTGAATTTTGAGTTGTGATAATTGACCCTAAAGAGGGATTTTGTGATATGTGGTGTTAGAGAGCTCAAATGAAAAATGTCTATTAGATGATAATGTCTTAGAATGATGTATTAATGCTAGAAATGCAATGAAAATTTTAAGCGAAAAAAATGAATTTTAACTTAGAAAAAAAATTAGTGCATGAAGTGGATTTTTGAGTTTTGTGTTAATGTGTGGTATAGTGAATTGTAGTGTGATTATATGATGATATGAAGTGATTATGTGAGTTGTAGGGCCATAGGAATTGAGTGGAAATCCTTGGTTTGGCTAACAAAGATTCGGCCATTTATGTATAATTGAGCAAATTGATGTTTTAGAAAACTTTGGTGTTGTGTTGTGTGATGGAAAAGTTATTAGATGGGTTGTGTGGTGATTGGCATGTGGAAGGATCAATGTAAAAATGATAAGTGTTGAAAGTGGCAAAATGTGCCTAATGTGTAATATTTCGCAAAACGTTACGTAAAAGTCGTAAAACCGAAAAACAGTGATTGAACTAGCCTTTGGGTAACCTAAGTAAGTGAAATAAAATGAGAAAGAAAATTTAGAAAAATAAAACCCAAAATAACATTGTTTTGGCCGAACCCTTAAGGGAGGGGAGATGAAATCTGACGTTTTCGCGTTTTAAAGTATTTTGACTGAAACTGACGGCTGTGCATGGTTGTACAGGTTGCCGTACATGGATATAAACTTGGAACAGTGAAACAGTGGATTGCCCTTGGTCCTGGATCAAGTGGATTGTGGTAAGTGATGTGGTTTACGCATGTTATGTTGAGATTCATGAGTGGTTTAAAGTTCTAAGTGTGTGGAATTGTCCTCTGTGTAGGCGTTCCCTGAGAATCAAGCTGTAAGTGGAGTTCTGCGGAGCTCAGTGGAAAGAAAAAGAAAGGTAACCTCTTGGTACTAGGGCTTGTTCCCCTGTTTGTGTTCCACCATACCCGTTGAGGGTGATGGTAGAAAGTGTGTATGAGTAGTGTAGAACAGCATGAGCATGCATATGCATTATCACAGTGGGTACTTATGTACCAGATCTCTGGCCAGTAGATATTTTTAGCCTTCGGGCAAGTGTTTCCGGACTTCCACTGGATAGGTCTCCGAGAGGGAGTTCCAGTTGACCCAAGGTCGTGGTGTGTTATCCGGATAGGAGCACACTAGGTTATCTCGGGTGTATATGGTTGGAAGGGGTACCTTGGTGGGTTGTTCTATGAACACGCCAGGGGTAGTACCCATAGGCGTATAGCCGAGGACATGGCGTGGTATTGGTAGCTACCATCCCGCATGTCGTAGTTGTTTCTGATATTATCCCCCTTTCTCTAAATCCCTTGCTTTATCCCGTTTTATAACAGTGATGTTGTTTTATATTATTGATATACATCGAAGTGAACCATTAGGCGGGGTTTTCTCCAGAACCTCTTGGTTACTGAGATATATCCGTATATCTCACCCCGTCTCAGGGCATTTATTTCAGGATGTACCAGTGGATATGGAGCAGCGGGCAAGAAGCCCGCATGATGATGAGTGGAGCAGTGGTGCATAGTTTACTTCTTGGTGGCCATTTGGCCTAGGCTAGACTTAGAGCATGAACATGTATATGTATGTAGGAGGAGTCCATTAGCATTATGTTCATGTTATTTTGGCTAAGTTTAGCTATCATGTCATATTAGTTTATGAGTTATTTGGAAAGTGAAGTTGTAATATGTAAATATTTGTAGTTTAAAGTTAAAGTTGTAAATATAATTGTAATCCAGTATTGTAAATGTACCATGGATGTATGAATTATGATGGAAGGGCTTTAGGCCTATTGTAGATTTATGATTACCCGCATTATGGTTTATGCATGAAATTTAATGTTAGTGATTGAAACTATTAAGGACTTGAAAGTAAACTGTTATGTTTTAAGTGTATGTTGGATTGGGTTGTAAGTGCCCCAAGGCGTTGTTGGTCCTTGTGTGTGCCACCCATTGGACTTTGCTGGATTTCAGGTGGATTAGTAGTGTTAAACAGCTTATGTGTAACATCCCGGGTGCTGACGAGGGCGGGGAGTGATCGCCGGTGCGTAAGGGCACGGACAAGGAGCGGCTCCTGGCAGGCTTCCAGCGACGGGGGTACATGAATGAATCGAATAACACCGGAAAGAGAGGGATTCCAGAGACTGTGCTGGTATGGGACAGTACAGTTGGGAATGACTTATAAGAATTAATTGGTACTACCTATACAAACAAGATGCATCTACTTTTCGGTAGCCCGGATCGAAAGAACTCCACAGTTAAGCGTGCTTGACTTGGAGCAATTCTGGGATGGGTGACCTCCTGGGAAGTTTTCCCGGGAAGTGTGCGAGTGAGGACAAAGCACGCTGAAAAGTCTCGTGTTAGTGTGTGGGGACAGTCGTTAATCCTTGCAAGTTGCCAGGCGTTACAAGTGGTATCAGAGTAGGGCCTCTCATCCAGTACGGTGTGGTTCGAGGACGAACCGGGCGGAAGCTGGTGGGCATGTAACATCCCGGGTGCTGACGAGGGCGGGGAGTGATCGCCGGTACGTAAGGGCACGGACAAGGAGCGGCTCCTGGCAGGCTTCCAGCGACGGGGGTACATGAATGAATCGAATAACACCGGAAAGAGAGGGATTCCAGATACTGTGCTGGTATGGGACAGTACAGTTGGGAATGACTTATAAGAATTAATTGGTACTACCTATACAAACAAGATGCATCTACTTTTCGGTAGCCCGGATCGGAAGAACTCCACAGTTAAGCGTGCTTGACTTGGAGCAATTCTGGGATGGGTGACCTCCTGGGAAGTTTTCCCGGGAAGTGTGCGAGTGAGGACAAAGCACGCTGAAAAGTCTCGTGTTAGTGTGTGGGGACAGTCGTTAATCCTTGCAAGTTGCCAGGCGTTACATTATGCAAATTTGGGGATTTTAGGAAATACAAACGAAACTCTGGCGAATTTTCTGTAGAATTGGCAGTGGGAGAGCGTATCTCTCTCCATAGTGGTCCGATTGGGACGTGCCATACGCCATTTCGAAGCTTAAGATGTCCCCTAAGTTGTCCCCATGGGGGCTGTTGTCATTTTCTGCCTTGTTCTGTCCTGTGTAGTGGGCAGATTTGAGGCGGTTTAGGGAAATTAATTCCCGCTTCGTTACTTGGTCAAATTAAGCATACGATATATCAAATCGAAGTTTGTGGCGTCTAGTTTATGGTGTAAAAGTTTGAGAGACATTGGCTGGGCGGTTAGGTGCAGTTTATTCCGTGAAGATCGGTGGTTTTAGGCTGTTTTGGAGTTGGTAGGCAATGTTGTTTGTCCAACTTCAAACGGCGATAACCAGAGCTCACGAGCTCGGAATCGAGTGTGTGATATCTTGTTAGAAAGGTAAGTGAATAAGGAAAAAAGATAACCTGGAGTTTAAGTTTGGATTTTTATTTTGTGTTCGTAGAAAAACAAATTAGCAAATCCGGTTAAGTGATAAAAACGTAAAAGTGAGGAATTGGCTAAGTGGGTTTATGGGAACCCCTTAGTATCTTGTATGTGATAAAATAAAGTATATAAATAGTTAAGTAAGTCTTCCGCTAGTGTTTCAGTTACAATCGCAGCTTTTTATTATTACGTTTTTTATACTTTTACTGTTCGCGTAATAATCGGAAAAAGTTTATTCTCATTTTTATAAATGAATTGTTGTGATTGTAACTGTGCTTAATATCATAATTAATGTTAACAATACCGGTGTACAATGGGCTGTTACATTTTATGTTTTCAGAGCAGTTTTGTTCGGGAACTCTGATAATATATATATAGATGTGTTATGTGCTGCATAGTTGTATGTAGATTCTTATCGATTACTGTATATGTAATTCCTTAGTGTGGGTCTGATCAACCCATTCCTTTGTGTTACATGTGTGGTCATCGTAAGAAGCCTGCGTAGTAACCTTGAAGCACCGAATGTGAGTTTTTAGGCTGATGTTGTGGCTGCAGTGTTAACTGCTCCATGGACAAAGGATGGTAGTGAGTCAAGTATGAATGTTAGAAGGCATAAAAAGAACAGACTTAAATATTTTGTCTGACTTTGATGAAAGTGAACAAAAAGTGTTATTATAAGTGAAAGTGGTGTACAATTTATGATCTGTACAATATGAGCATAGACGGACTTTGCAGTACTATGAAAAATAAACATATAACAGAGATGAACTTATGAGATTGGTGAAATTCCAAGTATATGTGTAGTATAGTAAGACAATTATGTACAAGTGGTCTTGATGAATAGACTTCATCAAGGCGAGAGGTTTTGAACCTGAAGAATTATTGAGAAAAGGGAACAGATATTCGTATGCGTGAGTTAAATACGTCATGTTTGATTAGCAGTTATGAGACCAGGACAAGTGCGGTGCACTTGAATGAATTGGGATGGTTCAAGCAGAGAAACAAATAGAATATGTGATGAGTAATCCTACGAGGTTTGACCACGTGAAAGTATGATGCTGGTAGATTGGTAATGTGAGAGATATTGAAATATGAGAGTGAATTCCCTAAAGAGATAGTGTTGACTAAACACAAGTGAGGTGAACTAATGATGAGTATATTATTATGTGTAATATGTATGAGGAAAAGTGAAGGAATCGCCATGGATGACACAAGATATATGTACCATGAAGGCACTATTGCAGTTAGTGGATGTCGACTCAAATTGGCAGACGTATCAGTGATAAATGAATAGGATGGTTGAGATGTACAGTCATGAGTAAGACAGTAATGAGAATTGTAAAGAAGTTATGATCTTGTGGTATATATAAGTACTACTAATAGTAGTGCGCTTATGAAAATATTGGTATTTGATACGGAGTGATAGACGGAGTAAAGGTATTTACAAGGTAAAGAGACATTCTACAACCACCAAGGGTGGAAGTGATCAGGAAAATTGATGAGTTGTTCTACAGTAATGAGCATATGTTATGTGAGCCGTAACAGGCAATGAATTAGAACGATGGCACGATTTTGTGGGTTATTGTTGTATAACAATAAGGTGAGATGGTATGAATAGTGAATGAATGAAGGTAAGACTTAATGTGAAATCAAGTGATTAGTATACGAACCAAGTGACAATAAAGTGCGAAAGTAAGAGGTTGATGAAAGAACTGATGTGTAAAGTGTGCAGAGAGTGTGGAATTATGTGGTCAGCAAAAGAGTTAACGTGTAATGTCAAGATGAAAATGATAAAATTTGTTAGTGAGCTGAGGTATAATTGTCAGTGCAAGAACGGACGAGTAGTTTTGAGTGCAAGGATTAATGTAAATTTCAGTGCAAGGATTGAGGTGAAGTAGTTCTATGTGATTCGACGGAAATGATTAGAAGATCCCTGTGTGATGGGAAATATGAAACTTATACTAAGAGATGTGAGATGTGTTCAGAACTTTGAGAAAACTTAAGAATTATGGAATAGAAATTATGTTATGAACCATGGCAAGTGAACAGTCAAAGTAAAAGAGTAAACAATCTGTGAGAAGAATAAGCAAGGAAGAGATAATGGAATATGGATTGAACAGTAACAAGACAGAAGGAACTATTAAGAGTTGGAAAACGTGTACGAAATTACGAAGAGAATGTGGATTATTATAACAGTGACTATTTTATAAACCAGGTCAGATGGGTAACCGAAACGAAAGTAAACTACCAGTGAGAAGAATGACACGAGAGAGTAAGAAGAATTAACTTATATGTAATAGGTGTATATTATACCACTACTACTAAGATTATGGGGGCAGCCCATGTGGTAATACAAAACAGTTTTGATGTTATATACAGAGGTGATACATACACCAAATGGACTGGGTCCATGTGTGATCTGGAGTGTACGGAGTACCAGTTTTGCCATTATACACAGATACGTTATAAGCATGAACTCCATTGTGTACTGGGTACACATTTGCTGTTATATATAGATATATTATGAGTATAAATTTAGTAGGAAGATCTCAGTGGGGCCTGTGTCAGGAGCGTATAGCTATCTCTGTACGGGTTAAGTTCCCGGAGACTAATAGTATTTGATATGAGTAATGATAAATGAGGAAGTGTTCCACATTAGTGTAACGGTTAGTATGGTAGAGATAATTGATGTAAATGAAAAAAAAAAGAAACATTTGGGGGATGCCTTAGAATAGGGACAGCTAGTAGTAAGTCGTTTTTGCGGCATGGATCATATGGGTGGATTCTCTCATGGCATCTGGGGCCCTTAGGACAGCAAGAGCTCGAGGGGTTAAACTGGTGAATGTTGTTACCCACTGTATTGGGAGAGTTTTTCCATATGGTTAACGCAAGATGCGAGGTTATATATTTGTAAATGGACAATAGTATGTCAGATTGGGATATAAGAGTTGTGGCTTAGTGTGTACGAACTTCAAAGTGTGATAGTGAAGCACGATTGTGGGTGTAAAGTAAGTCTGATGAAATAAATTTTGTCTCTAAGTAAGGTAGCAAGTTAGTTGGAATCCTCATCTTATGATGAAAGAAAGATAATAACGTGAGTTAAAGTTGACAGATTGAGTAAGTGTCCTTCTAGGAAGGCTAGTGATGATCAAGATTTCAAGTTAAAACAGTGATTTGTTAGCCCTAAGGAAAAGACAAATTGAAATAGAGTCAAGTACGAACATGTATTAATAGATGGAACTATAGTTGTAATTGATTACCAAAAAGTGAATAGCTTGGTTTTGCTGGTAAAGTAGATTGAGAAATGTTGTATGTAATCGCATATGCCACTTCTGGTGAAAGGTGTGTGGAAAATACACAATATTGATGTTGTTGTGGGTAAGTACTAATGACGTATGGATGAGTGTTTGTGGTAACTTTGAATATTCTGAGAGACTGATATACCAACCAGTGGTAAAGTGTAGAAGTTGTGTCAATGATGGAATAAATTTTAAGTGAATTGATAATTGAGTGTCAAGGATTCCTAGTGAATAGGACTTGTATATGAGAGATATGGTGTAACAGCCCGTTACGTACCGGTATTGTTAACATTGATTATGATATTAAGCGCAGTTACAATCACAGTAATTGGTTAATTAAATTACGGGCAAACTTTTTTCTTTTATCAAATTCCGTTTCATAACCATAACCTTCTCCGTAATCAATTAAAACAACACTATAATTGTAAATGCAATACGCGGAAGCATTCAGCTTAACAACACCACTAATCTTTGTTTTTATTCAACTCATTTAAACTCCTCAAATTACTTTCATTTCTTACCCAGTTCTAGCCCTTTACATAAGCTACGCGTGGTTTCAAATCACGTACCATGTGGAGTTCTACCCATCAAGTTAAACCCCTTTCTTTTAGTCTAGAAAAACTTAAATTTTCAAAATTTACACTGTGGTAATCGATTACCAGTGGGTGGTAATCGATTACCACCTGTCAAAAATGAGGCAGTAGCCAATTTTTCACATCCTCTATTCTGGTAATCGATTACCAACTTTGGGTAATCGATTACCTCACATGGTAATCGATTACCAAGCCTCAGTAATCGATTACCAGTGAAGACAGTAGCCAAATTTCGTCCCCTGTTGCATGGTAATCGATTACCATGCTTGGGTAATCGATTACTATGCAGCAAAAGTGACATATTACAGCATTTTAAGCCCAAGAAGGGTTGGGTAATCCATCCCAAACACCCTAGTACTCCACACAACACTTAAACATACTCTAATGTAGGCCCTAGGCCCTTCAAACATGCATTTTCATTCAATTATGTATCATGTACAAAGTCTTTAACATAATGGCCATTTTACATCAAATATGGTCCATTTTACAGCATATTCACCAAGGCTTCTAATATAATGAATGTGGCAATGGACAAGTCCCATGCTCACTCAAATATACAATAGGTTCCAAAGTTATACATATACATCATATTGAAGAATTTAACATGTAGTCATGAACATACAAGGCATGGCATTTTCAACATGCATAAGTTCATGATCTAAGTCCAAAGCACAAAACATATGCAATATATGTCCCCATCCAATGCTCATCACATGGTGCCCCCAATATGCACCTCATGCTCCACTCTTCCAGGCTCAACCTAACCTGAAATGATGCCCCAAAACACGGGGTGAGATATATAAATATATCTCAGTAAACCAAGGGCCCTGGAGGTTTCTCCACCCCATGGCTCACTCAATGTGCAAATATAACATCATATAATATGCAAGCAATACAATATCACCCACCAACTGGAGACAACCCAAGAACATCCACGCATGGATTCACGTTCAAGGACTCCATCATATAACTCCCGAGACAATCCTGGCGCCTCTCCCATGGTTGAGAAGACTCCATGGCAATACCCAACCGGAACTCCTCATGAGCCCTATCCGGCGGACGTCCCCCGCTTGGATCATCCTGATGTCGCTCCCAGAGTCAACACCATGGCATCTCCAACTGGCATTCTCCCGTAGGATGAACCCAGCGGATGTCCAAACCAACACACGTCAACTGGCCAGTGACCAAACAATTTTCATAAAATCCAAGCAATATGCATACAAGCACACAATCACACAATGCCATAATCACATAATCCAACCACAACCTTCCACTAGGTGTGGTGGAGCACACAAGGGCTAAACCCCAGTTCCAAAGGTTACCTCAACACCGAGCCCATGCTCCAAACGTAAGCTCCAAGCTTACCCGCTTCCAAAGCGTCCAAGAGAGGCAACCTAGATAATCCACAACATGATTATCAATCCATTTCCAATCAAACATTAAATCTCAAATACTCATTCATTTTACTTCAATCTCTTTTATAGGTTAATTTACCAATTACACCATGAATCACACATTCTTTCTCCTCATTCCACTATATCACACTATACCATCATCCATTTAAACATCATTTTCAATCATTCAACTTCCACTACATCATTTTTATATCATTTTTCCTCCAAACCCTTCTATGGTTCGAATTCCTCAAGGTTGGTTCTACAAGGTTTTCAATTCCATTTTAACACACACACTAATCATATCATCATGTTATCACTCTATACCAATGGTCCACCATTCAATTATCCAATTACACCACATACCACTTTTTCATGAAATCTTCACAAATTTTCCTAAGTTAAGATTCCAACTTTTTCACCAAAATTTATCATAGCATTTCTAGCTTTCATGCATCATTCTAAGGCATTTTCATCTAATAGCATTTTTCCATTTGGGCTCTCTATCATCACACATCTAGAATCAAAGATTCAAAGCATAATTTCTAGATCTACAAAATCAACCACAAAAATACCACAAATATACTCACCATCTAGTGTATGAACACCACCAAGGCTCCATCAATCCAAAAGAGATCCAAAAACTCCAAGAACATCTAAGGGGTGGATCTGAGTTTGTCCAAAACGCAGCAATGGAGGTGGTTTCATGGCTTAAGAGTACCACCAATGGCTTTAGAAGGTTGTTTACAATAGATTTCAACACCAAAATCAAGTGATTTGGTGGAGAAATGAAGAAATGGTGAGGAAGGGGAAAAATGGTGGTTTCTTTGTTCTTCACAGCAGGGGGCGCGAGCAAGGAGGAGGAAAAGAAGGAAAGAAAGAAGAAAAAGAGGGTGGGGGCCAAGTGACTTCGGTCACACGGGTCCCACACGCGATCTAACTTTAACTCCGATAAAAATTATGATCACAATTTCTTAATCTACGTATTTTTCCAGTCCATGCCATATTTTTCTTTCCTCGAAATTCTCATAAAAATTTCACACTTATCGGTACACTCGTACCGCAGTATCTTTCACTTAAAAAGTCACTATTCATCACTTTTTCACAATTTTGCCTACTCACTCAATTTTCCGTCCTGATTCCATTTCCAGCATTATTTTTGCCATATTAAATCTCGAACTCCATTTTCCATGCCTCGGTTCATGTCTTTGGCAATTTACCATTTTGCCCTTTTAGCCCATTTTGGCCCTAATTCTCGGATTTTCACTAATCCTTCCCTTTTAAACCCATATTTTATCACATAAATTCACATTTAATTTTCCGAGGTGTTATATTCACCCCACCTTTTAGGAATTTTGTCCGCAAAATCAACTATGCACATATGCTAACTCGGGATACAGCCAGAGAATCTCAGTCCCCCGTACCCAAGAAGCTCCATCAGTGCGCGGACACCAAAATAATTATTTACATTTCTATCTTTTGGCTTTTCAGCCACATTTCACAATAGTCTTGCCTTTCAAAGGCCCAATGGGAGACCTCAAGTCCATCCCAATTCCAATCTCAACCGGTGACACCACATGTGAACAACCGGAGCGCACCACACAGTTGTGCACTATCTCTGCTTTACCAAACCAATTTCTTGCAATTTCCTTTTTATTTCTTTTCACAAGTCCGGCTACCTAGCACATATAGCCCATAATTTCTCTTGGCAGGTTTTCCCACCTCATTAACATATTACAACTATGCCTACAGGATCATACCACATTCTGTTCACTCTGTGCCACACAGGCAACTGTTACTTACTGGCACATTACAGCCACAATTATCCTTCTTTGAATTTTATGTCCACGGAGTATTAACTCTCGTCATCAATTGTTCCACACTTCTTATTCCACATCAAAAACTATTATGGAATCTCACAGCCTCTCAGTGCAACTCACCGAGTAATCATCCAGTTCACGCTCACTATACTTTTATTTTCTGAGGGACAAATCCCCATTTTTGGCACCTAGCCACAACTCGTATATCCACATCTTTATTTTCTCATGTCCTCAACCCACAACGTACAATTTCACCTCAGCACTTTATCTTTAACAAGCACCATCCCTGTGCTCCACCTTCAAATCCAACCCTACAGGTTTACCAATTTTCGCCAAAACACAACGGCGAATCACTTCCTCAAGACATTTAACTGGTATCCAATGGACCACACGTTTCACTTTATACATCAAATCGGCCAATTCAAGCCTTAACCCATGAATTCACTCATTAATTTTATACACTAGATCATACTTGCAATTTCAATTAATCATCTCCAAACTTGACACACAGTTCATCACTGATTTCTCCCATTTAAGGCAACATGCCTAAGATTTCCACTACGATTTTCTTTAGTCACCATTCCATACTCCTGTTATCAATTTCACATGTATTTCATTCTATACACCTCACCTTCATCATTATCATTTCATTCAATACACCTCACTTCATTATCATTTCATTCCACTAGTATGCCACATTCCGAGGTTATATATCATCTCTCTCTCATACCCGTCCCATCATATAGGGATTTTCGAAGCCTATTTATCATGCCACAAAGACTAAATCCACCACTATCATTACTTTCATAATTTCATATCGGCTATTACACAAGTCTCTCGGACTATCAAAGTACTACTAGCACTCTCAATCATATATCTTGATACCTAGCCAAACACAACATTAACATTGTGTATTCTCCACACACCTCTCACTATAATTTGCATCTATACAATCCATCAGTGACTCGACCACCAGGGTAAAGATATCAACCTTTTATTTCACCAAATACCATTCTATTTAACAATCAGTACCACACCTTCTTACTTGACTATATCATCATTAATCACTTATTAAAATCATTGGCCACCTTGGGCCACCAACTTAGCTTAACCTATCTCCATCACAAGCCTTCCCAGAAGACATCGACTCGATCCTTCAGTACCAATCAACTTTCCATTCCCTTCACATAGGGTGACAATCCAATATTTCATTCCACAATTTCTGATAAACCATAATTCCATACTACCACACTTGGTACACACTCGTGCACATCTCCGAGTGCTCAACTTCATAATTCAAACTGCCATCTCATGGCACTTCTCGCATTTCGTCATATTAGGCATATTACTGTTCACTTACAGTTATCCAAATTCACCTCTTGCGTTCCTCACAAGATACAATTCTCTAATGCAATGGGTAAGAACATCCTTAGGTTTAACCCCTCGAGCTCTTGCTGTCCTAAGGGCCCCAGGTGCAATGCCCCACCAATCAGAGAATCTGTCCTTATAATTCACGCAAGAAGAGTTAACATGCCATAGGCTGTACTAACAGTCCCACTAACACAAGGTTCTACCTCACACTACCTTACTTATACAACATAATAATAATCTCCGGGAACATAATCCATACGGAGATAGCCACACAGATAAACACATTCACATCAAATCCGTATATAACGGCAAACAGATTCTTATATAGATACATAATGGTATACTAGTTCTATCTTACTCTTGCACCATTCACTATAACTTTCCAATATGGTTCTTTTCTCAACAATATACTCATTTCACTTGACTAGTCATTAGTCTTAGTCCATAGAATAATCATCCTCACATGATTCCAACATCTTTCTCATATTTTGACTCAAAATTTTCAATTCATAACAGTACCCATGTTCGGTACAGTCCTAATCCATCGTCCATCATGACTCATAGCAACCATACTCAACACTGTAGAAGATCCACTTCAGTAAAATAACTTCACTTCTCATCTCAATATTTCACCACGACACCAAGAGTGCCCTCACTTAACAGTCCATGCATTCAGCGCATCCGGACCACCAGATACTTTTCAATTTCGAGCAGCGCTCGCCTGGGACTTCCAAGAGCAACAACTCTTAGGATTCAATCCACAAGGGGAAACCCAGGACAACATTAATTGTCACTTCATTTATCAACATGTGTGCCATGGTATAACTTGCACACCGGGACTCCATCATGATTCTCGTACCACGTTGAGCGTCCAATGACACTCCAAAGAGACCATCTCTTCCAGCATTTCCCATCATAGGGAATTTCACTTACATCATTACTCTTTTACCAAAAATAATTTTTCTTTTTCCATAGAGTTTACTAACTCAAAACAACACAATTATACATTTTGGCACCCCGGCCTTCACAAAACATACACATTTACACATATCTATATTTACAAATAACACTTAGCCATCACAGGATTACTATCCCCATATAGTTAAGCCACATCATCCAAGTTGCAATGCTCCACAACATTATAGAAGCATCTTAGTACCATTACTACTCCACACTCAGTTGTGTTTTCTCACCTCACATTTATCAAGTCCAACCATCCTTAACTTGTGGACTCTCACACTTTCAAACAAATTCATCCAATGCCATACATGGCAATCTCCTCAACTTCCTATATTTTACTTTCTATACATATGATATCCTCACTTATGTTCAGCCAACATTAATTCATCATGGACTAAAGGCCCAATTTCAACATTGCATCATCCCACACATCACTTCCATAGTTCTTTTAAGTTACTCACAATCCTCAATCCAAAATTTGAAATTTCAATTTACTTCTACATCCAAGCATATTAAGTTATCCATGTACATGCCCTCATCAAGGGTCTTATAACCTTATAACCTTACCCTAAGGTATCCAATGCTCCGTATACACACTCATATTCAAATTTTCACAATTCCATCGGGGTTCCAATTCCCCACCATGTCAAAGATATACCCCTAATTCTCACCTATACTCAATTGTTCTAACTCCCATACATTTAGGAAAGACTACCAACATCACCATACCAATATCAACTCAATTCAATCATTTACATATACCAACACACCTTCCTTTATTTCTATTCATTACAATACATGTTTATATTTCATATTTTCATCAATTACCACCAATTTCACTAAGTTACAACAATCCAATAGCACCATAAATTTTTATTGCATAAATCATCATTATACAATCATACTACCACATTATACAACAATTCATAACACCATTAACTCACTAAGTCCTCAATTATATCAAATTTACTCACTAACATATCCATCCATGGGCAGTCAACACTGCACCCAACACCTTAGCCTAAGGACTGACATTGGTGCTCCAGGGTTGTCACGAAGGCATCTTATACTGACCACACATTGAACACAAAGGAATGGGTTGATCAGGCCCAAACTAAGGTATCACATGTGTAGCAGTCCATAAGAGTCTACGTACAACTATACAGCACTCACCTCAATTACACAATCATCAGAGTTCCCTAAAGAAACTGCTCTGATACCATAAAGTGTAACAGCCCGTTACGTACCGGTATTGTTAACATTGATTATGATATTAAGCGCAGTTACAATCACAGTAATTGGTTAATTAAATTACGGGCAAACTTTTTTCTTTTATCATATTCCTTTTCATAACCATAACCCCTTTTCCGTAATCAATTAAAACAACACTATAATTGTAAATGCAATACGCGGAAGCATTCAGCTTAACAACACCACTAATCTTTGTTTTTATTCAACTCATTTAAACTCCTCAAATTACTTTCATTTCTTACCCAGTTCTAGCCCTTTACATAAGCTACGCGTGGTTTCAAACCACGTACCATGTGGAGTTCTACCCATCAAGTTAAACCCCTTTCTTTTAGTCTAGAAAAACTTAAATTTTCAAAATTTACACTGTGGTAATCGATTACCAGTGGGTGGTAATCGGTTACCACCTGTCAAAAATGAGGCAGTAGCCAATTTTTCACATCCTCTGTTCTGGTAATCGATTACCAACTTTGGGTAATCAATTACCTCACATGGTAATCGATTACCAAGCCTCAGTAATCGATTAACAGTGAAGACAGTAGCCAAATTTCGTCCCCTGTTGCACGGTAATCGATTACCATGCTTCGGTAATCGATTACTATGTAGCAAAAGTGACAGATTACAGCATTTTAAGCCCAAGAAGGGTTGGGTAATCCAAACACCCTAGTACTCCACACAACACTTAAACATACTCTAATGTAGGCACTAGGCCCTTCAAACATGCATTTTCATTCAATTATGTATCATATACAAAGTCCTTAACATAATGGCCATTTTACATCAAATATGGTCCATTTTACAACATATTCATCAAGGTTTCTAATATAATGAATGTGGCAATGGACAAGTCCCATGCTCACTCAAATATACAATAGGTTCCAAAGTTATACATATACATCATATTGAAGAATTTAACATGTAGTCATGAACATACAAGGCATGGCATTTTCAACATGCATAAGTTCATGATCTAAGTCCAAAGCACAAAACATATGCAATATATGTCCCCATCCAATGCTCATCACATGGTGCCCCCAATATGCACCTCATGCTCCACTCTTCCAGGCTCAACCTAACCTGAAATGATGCCCCAAAACACGGGGTGAGATATATAAATATATCTCAGTAAACCAAGGGCCCTGGAGGTTTCTCCACCCCATGGCTCACTCAATGTGCAAATATAACATCATATAATATGCAAGCAATACAATATCACCCACCAACTGGAGACAACCCAAGAACATCCACGCATGGATTCACGTTCAAGGACTCCATCATATAACTCCCGAGACAATCCTGGCGCCTCTCCCATGGTTGAGAAGACTCCATGGCAATACCCAACCGGAACTCCTCATGAGCCCTATCCGGCGGACGTCCCCCGCTTGGATCATCCTGATGTCGCTCCCAGAGTCAACACCATGGCATCTCCAACTGGCATTCTCCCGTAGGATGAACCCAGCGGATGTCCAAACCAACACACGTCAACTGGCCAGTGACCAAACAATTTTCATAAAATCCAAGCAATATGCATACAAACACACAATCACGCAATGCCATAATCACATAATCCAACCACAACCTTCCACTAGGTGTGGTGGAGCACACAAGGGCTAAACCCCAGTTCCAAAGGTTACCTCAACACCGAGCCCATGCTCCAAACGTAAGCTCCAAGCTTACCCGCTTCCAAAGCGTCCAAGAGAGGCAACCTAGATAATCCACAACATGATTATCAATCCATTTCCAATCAAACATTAAATCTCAAATACTCATTCATTTTACATCAATCTCTTTTATAGGTTAATTTACCAATTATACCATGAATCACACATTCTTTCTCCTCATTCCACTATATCACACTATACCATCATCCATTTAAACATCATTTTCAATCATTCAACTTCCACTACATCATTTTTATATCATTTTTCCTCCAAACCCTTCAATGGTTCGAATTCCTCAAGGTTGGTTCTACAAGGTTTTCAATTCCATTTTAACACACACACTAATCATATCATCATGTTATCACTCTATACCAATGGTCCACCATTCAATTATCCAATTACACCACATACCACTTTTTCATGAAATCTTCACAAATTTTCCTAAGTTAAAATTCCAACTTTTTCACCAAAATTTATCATAGCATTTCTAGCTTTCATGCATCATTCTAAGGCATTTTCATCTAATAGCATTTTTCCATTTGAGCTCTCTATCATCACACATCTAGAATCAAAGATTCAAAGCATAATTTCTAGATCTACAAAATCAAACACAAAAATACCACAAATATACTCACCATCTAGTGTATGAACACCACCAAGGCTCCATCAATCCAAAAGAGATCCAAAAACTCCAAAAACTCCAAGAACATCTAAGGGGTCGGATCTGAGTTTGTCCAAAACGCAGCAATGGAGGTGGTTTCATGGCTTAAGAGTACCACCAATGGCTTTAGAAGGTTGTTTACAATAGATTTCAACACCAAAATCAAGTGATTTGGTGGAGAAATGAAGAAATGGTGAGGAAGGAGAAAAATGGTGGTTTCTTTGTTCTTCACAGCAGGGGGCGCGAGCAAGGAGGAGGAAAAGAAGGAAAGAAAGAAGAAAAAGAGGGTGGGGGCCAAGTGACTTCGGTCACACGGGTCCCACACGCGATCTAACTTTAACTCCGATAAAAATTATGATCACAATTTCTTAATCTACGTATTTTTCCAGTCCATGTCATATTTTTCTTTCCTCGAAATTCTCATAAAAATTTCACACTTATCGGTACACTCGTACCGCAGTATCTTTCACTTAAAAAGTCACTATTCATCACTTTTTCACAATTTTGCCTATTCACTCAATTTTCCGCCCTGATTCCATTTCCAGCATTATTTTTGCCATATTAAATCTCGAACTCCATTTTCCATGCCTCGGTTCACGTCTTTGGCAATTTACCATTTTGCCCTTTTAGCCCATTTTGGCCCTAATTCTCGGATTTTCACTAATCCTTCCCTTTTAAACCCATATTTTATCACATAAATTCACATTTAATTTTCCGAGGTGTTATATATGGCATTTTGAATAATCCATCAGTTAATAGTGAAGTGGGTCGGAAATTGATTGTTCCAAAGTGTTTAATGGAAGTGAGTAAAGCTGTAAAGTAATAGTGTTTTGAGTTTGATATCCAGGATTAAATGATGATGATTACGAGAAAGAGGTATAAATGAGTGGAACATAAGGATAAGTTGTAATATCGGAGTGGAATGAAAGTCGAAAATAGTTAGTGGGTGAAAATTTTAAGCATGAGTCCTCGATATGGAGGTCATTGATGAGTGTTGTGTTTAGACCGTGAGAGGTCTGAGTATAGAATTGAGCTGACAGAGTTGATAAAGTTGAGATAGTTCAGTTAATGAAAAGAGTAATAGTGAAAGTAAATTATGAATATGATTACTAGATGGAAAGATTCAGGAGTGTGTGTGGTTAAAAGACCTTAAAAGGTTAATCGAAGATATAAACTATTGTGAGGATTGTTAATTTCGTATCATGAAGAGAAAGATATGGTTATAAGTACCTAAGAAGAGGTAAAGACACGTGACAAGGAAAAATAAAGTATATGAGTATAGAAGTTAATGTGAGTCGGAATCATAAGAAATGACAAAGTGCCCTGGAAACTAGAAAGGATGTGCTTCGGTGAAAGCTAAGAAAACAGCTAAATCATAAGAGTAGTAACAGTAATGGAAAGGACTCGTATGTCTGAGTATGGTTGAAACAGTGAGGACATCGAAAAGAGTTAAGTGCTAAAGAATGTGTGAAGATACATGAAAACAGTTAGAGTCTATTATGGAAACAACTAGAGATTTTGGGAACGGCATTGGGTCAGAAAGATAGATGAAGATGAAAATGAGATGACGTGAGAAAGACAAATTGTAATGTGGTCGTCTATTACCGATGAATTGGTGAAAGTGTAACCGTAAGCCGTGAAGAGCTTAAAGTATTGCGAATTGAAGGTCGTGGCGCCATAATGACATGTGTAAAATAAGTATATGATGAATTACAGTGAGTGAAAAAGCAACAGTGGTTTAAGGAAACAGTGAAAGATATAATGAGTTAACGGGTCAGATACCCGAAGTTATCAAGTTTGTGAAGGACTCAGTAATCATGGATACCACAGAAATGAGATTTTCGATTACACCCCGTGTTACGGGACCGTTAAGATGTAATCTTGCGGACAAAATTCTAAAAGGTAGGGTGATTATCACACCTCACAATTCTAAATTAAGTAATTAAAGTGTTAAGTGAGTAATTAAGTGAAGGATTAGTGAAAATCCCAAAGATTAGGCCAAAATACAAAGAAAGGGCAAAACGGTAATTAGCCAACACACAACCCTAGGAAGATAAAAATTGAGCAGAAGGTCTCAGATGATAAAAATAAGCCTGAAAATGGATTCAGAATGAAAAATTGAGTGGATAGGCAAGTTTCAGAAAAATCAGTGAATAGTGTTTTTCGCGGGTAAAAATACCACAGTCAGATTGCACCGTAAAACGTGCCAGTGGAATTTTAAGCTCTAGGTTTCAAATATTGATTTTTAATGGTCCAAAGAAATAGGAAATATGATTTCTGATAATATTTGAGGGATTTAAGTCAATTTGTGGAAGTTTGTCAACGGAGCGCGCTGTAGCTTAAAGCAGTGTTTTTCCGAACAACCGGAAAGCTCCAAATTTATCTGAGGGAGTAAAATTAAAGGATTTTTTTAAGATGAAAAATTATAATTTCTCAATAGGTTTTTAAATCGTGGATTTTAGTGATGATCGGAGGGGAATTCTGGTAAGTTTTAAATCACGTGGGATCCGGTCCCACTAAAAGTCAAATAAAACACCCTAAGTTACTATTCACCATCCCCATCCTCACTCTTTCTCACCCTCACAGCCACGCAGCCCTCTTTTTCCCTCCTCAATGGTGCGCAAATTCTTCCTCCCCTAAACCAAGCTATACTCAACCAAATTCAACAAAGTTTGTGTTGAATCTTGATGGAAAACACCTCCTAAACCCATTGGTAGCCTTGTTTAGCCTTGAAATTGAGTGTGTGAGGAGATCTACCCCCTACAAGGTTGCGGTTTTCGTGCAAAAAAGTGGGATTATGATGCTTTCAAATGCTCCAATGGTGGAGTATACTTAGATGGAGCCTTATACCGTTCAATTGGGTGAGTTATTTCAACATTTCATTGGTTTAATTTTGAGTTGTGATAATTGACCCTAAAGAGGGATTTTGTGATATGTGGTGTTAGAGAGCTCAAATGGAAAACGTCTATTAGATGATAATGTCTTAGAATGATGTATTAATGCTAGAAATGCAATGAAAATTTTAAGCGAAAAAATGAATATTAACTTAGAAAAAAAATTAGTGCATGAAGTGGATTTTTGAGTTTTGTGTTAATGTGTGGTATAGTGAATTGTAGTGTGATTATATGATGATATGAAGTGATTATGTGAGTTGTGGGCCATAGGAATTGAGTGGAAATCCTTGGTTTGGCTAACAAAGATTCGGCCATTTATGTATAATTGAGCAAATTGATGTTTTAGAAAACTTTGGTGTTGTGTTGTGAGATGGAAAACTTTGGTGTTGTGTGATGGAAAACTGTTGTGTTGTGTTGTGTGGTGATTGGCATGTGGAAGGATCAATGTAAAAATGATAAGTGTTAAAGTGGCAAAATGTGCCTAAAGTGTAATATTTCGCAACACGTTGCGTAAAAGTCGTAAAACCGAAAAACGGCGATTGAACTAGCCTTTGGGTAACCTAAGTAAGTGAAATAAAATGAGAAAGAAAGTTTTGAAAAATAAAACCCAAAATAACACTGTTTTGGCCGAACCCTTAAGGGAGGGGAGATGAAATCTGACGTTTTCGCGTTTTGACGTATTTTGACTGAAACTGACGGTTGTGCATGGTTGTACAGGTTGTCGTACGTGGATATAAACTTGGAACAGTGAAACAGTGGATTGCCCTTGGTCCTGGATCAAGTGGATTGAGGTAAGTGATGTGGTTTACACATGTTATGTTGAGATTCATGAGTGGTTTAAAGTTCTAAGTGTGTGGAATTGTCCTCTGTGTAGGCGTTCCCTGAGAATCAAGCTGTAAGTGGAGTTCTGCGGAGCTCAGTGGAAAGAAAAAGAAAGGTAACCTCTTGGTACTGGGGCTTGTTCCCCTGTTTGTGTTCCACCATACCCGTTGAGGGTGATGGTAGGAAGTGTGTATGAGTAGTGTAGAACAACATGAGCATGCATATGCATTATCACAGTGGGTACTTATGTACCAGATCTCTGGCCATTAGATATTTTTAGCCTTCGGGCAAGTGTTTCCGGACTGCCACTGGATAGGTCTCCGAGAGGGAGTTCCAGTTGACCCAGGGTCGTGGTGTGTCATCCGGATAGGAGCACACTAGGTTGTCTCGGGTGTATATGGTTGGAAGGGGTACCTTGGTGGGTTGTTCTATGAACATGCCAGGGGTAGTACCCATAGGCGTATAGCCGAGGACATAGCGTGGTATTGGTAGCTCCCATCCCGCATGTCGTAGTTGTTTCTGATATTATCCCCCTTTCTCTAAATCCCTTGCTTTATCCCGTTTTATAACAGTGATATTGTTTTATATTATTGATATACATAGAAGTGAACCATTGGGCGGAGTTTTCTCCAGAACCTCTTGGTTACTGAGATATATCCGTATATCTCACCCCGTCTCGGGGCATTTATTTCAGGATGTACCAGTGGATATGGAGCAGCGGGCAAGAAGCCCGCATGATGATGAGTGGAGCAGTGGTGCATAGTTTACTTCTTGGTGGCCATTTGGCCTAGGCTAGACTTAGAGCATGAACATGTATATGTATGTAGGAGGAGTCCATTAGCGTTATGTTCATGTTATTTTGGCTAAGTTTAGTTATCTTGTCATATTAGTTTATGAGTTATTTGGCAAGTGAAGTTGTAATATGTAAATATTTGTAGTTTAAAGTTAAAGTTGTAAATGTAATTTTAATCCAGTATTGTAAATGTACCATGGATGTATGCATTATGATGGAAGGGCTTTAGGCCTATTGTAGGTTTATGATTACCCGCATTATGGTTTATGCATGAAATTTAATGTTAGTGATTGAAACTATTAAGGACTTGAAAGTAAACTGTTACGTTTTAAGTGTATGTTGGATTGGGTTGTAAGTGCCCCAAGGCGTTGTTGGTCCTTGTGTGTGCCACCCATTGGACTTTGCTGGATTTCAGGTGTATTAGTAGTGTTAAACAGCTTATGCAAATTTGGGGATTTTAGGAAATACAAACGAAACTCTGGCGAATTTTTTGTAGAATTGGCAGTTTTTGGGTGAACTTTGGGAGAGCGTATCTCTCTCCATAGTGGTCCGACTGGGACGTGACATACGCCATTTCGAAGCTTAAGATGTCCCCTACGTTGTATCAAAAGCCTAGGATCATTGGTGGTGTGCGCAGCCCATGGGGGCTGTTGTCATATTCTGCCCTGTTCTGTCCTGTTTAGTGGGCAGATTTGAGGCGGTTTAGGGAAATTAATTCCCGCTTCGTTACTTGGTCAAATTAAGCATACGATATATCAAATCGAAGTTTGAGGTGTCTAGTTTATGGTGTACAAGTTTGAGATACATTGGCTGGGCGGTTAGGTGCAGTTTATTCCGTGAAGATAGGTGGTTTTAGGCTGTTTTGGAGTTGGTAGATAATGTTGTTTGTCCATCTTCAAACGGCGATAACCGGAGCTCACGAGCTCGGAATCGAGTGTGTGATAGCTTGTTAGAAAGGTAAGTGAATAAGGAAAAAAGATAACCTGGAGTTTAAGTTTGGATTTTTATTTTGTGTTCGTAGAAAAACAAATTAGCAAATCCGGTTAAGTGGTAAAAACGTAAAAGTGAGGAATTGGCTAAGTGGGTTTATGGGAACCCCTTAGTATCTTGTATGTGATAAAATAAAGTGTATAAATAGTTAAGAAAGTCTTCCGCTAGTGTTTCAGTTCCGATCACAGCTTTTTATTATTACGTTTTTTATACTTTTACTGTTCGCGTAATAATCGGAAAAAGTTTATTCTCATTTTTATAAATGAATTGTTGTGATTGTAACTGCGCTTAATATCATAATTAATGCTAACAATATCGGTGTACAACGGGCTGTTACAATATGACATTTTAGCATATCTTATTTAATTTTTTTTATACAGGTATGATTTGGTAATAAGTCCTTTTAAAAGGGTAGGATGCATACAACAACAATTCTTGGAAGACGGATTTAAAAAATGTGTTGTCATATTTTGTTTAGTTGAACAATGAAGTTAATATTTTGTATAGATGTCTAGTGACAATCACAAACTTATGGTTTTAGCTTTATTTGACAATTATTTCTCTTAAATGATGTAAGTGAAAAACTTGATTAGCTGCTTTTGTTGGTAAATGGAACTCCTTCAGCTTATATGAAATGGAAAAAAATATGAATTTTGAGAAATTTTGTAAAAAAACATGATTTACTCATATGAATAGAAAAAAATGAATTGTGTTAAATTGTGTACTCCATTTTATTTGATTATCTCCCTTAATTTGGTTCTTGGTTCTTGTAGCAAATGCAATTTTTATTATTTATTTTTTATATGATTGGGAAAATTTATAATTTTTTAATTTTTTTTTAAATTCCTTATAATTAGCCACGGTTTTGTCTGTGGCAAAATAAAATTTTTTATCATTGGGATCGAGATCGTTTAGCCACGAATAAACGTGGCTAATATAATATAAACTGTGGCTAACTAAATGTTACCACACTCATTCAGACCGTGCTTAAATGCAAAAATTACCGTGGTTAAAATAATGCAACGCTCATTTTAGCCACGGTTTTTTAAACAGTGGACAACTCAGTTAGCCATGGTTTTTATCAGAATTTGCCAAGGTTTTTGCCGTGGCTAAAGAGCAATTTTGTTGTAGTGCATCTAGTAGCAGCAATGGGGTCATAGGATCCGTAAAAAAAAGGTGGCTTATACTTGCGGAAAACATTCAGCCGACGGTCAATAGTCTCTCTATCCTCGCGATGTTAGGCTAAACACCTTTATCAATCTAAGGTTAAAGGTTCGTTAATTTATTTCAGATGATAGGTTTTTAACTTTTTAATTCAATTTTGTTTTTATCCCAATTCAGGTTGAATATCATGCGATTGTAGATATTCAAACTGAATAATGCGATTGCATTTTATAAGGAAAATTTGATCATTAGATTTAATGGTCAAATTAATTTACCCGATGAACATATGTTGAACATATCAAAACTACTGTGATCGCATAGTTGAGATATTGTATTCAACCAAACGTTAGGCGATAGTCTAGAGAGGGTTTCCAATTAAATTTGAGGATTCCTAATTCGATTTGGGTTAATCACGAATTGATAATTATATATTATTATCCAATGAAGAAATAAATTAATGAATCCTGATTCCTTAGGTTGAATGCTTTTTAAATTCACATTTTAAATTTCAAATTTTAAATTCCAAATCAACAAATCCCCCTTCCTTTTATATTTTATTTTACAAGAGCGTTTCTGATTTCAAGCAGGTTCTTTGGGAGATGATCTGAGTTACCCTATCACTACAAACCTGAAGCTCGATAATTTGCGTGGGTTCGACGGCACACGTCAAATTTGGCGCCGTTGCCCGGGAGTCTGCACGTCAGTAGCGTTCTTTCTCTTTCCCTTTTCTTTCTCTAGTTTTTCTGTTTTCTTGTTATGTTTCTTCTTGTTCTTCTTTTTCTTTTTCTTTTAATTTTCGTTTTTCTGTTTCTATTTTTTTTTTTAAATCATTTTCTTCAATTTTCGTTTTGATTTTTCTATTTCTGTTTCTTTTAATTTTCATTTTTCTGTTTCTCTTTTTTTATTCTAATTAGTGAATATTAATAGTAGATTAGATCTTGTTAGGATTTTGATTAGATTATGCTAGACTTTGTTTCCAATCATTCATAACCTTTTGATTCTGTTAAGATTTTGTTAGATATTGTTAGATTGTGTTATATTTTGTTAGATTTTGATTAGATAGATTAGATTTTGTTATATTTAGTTTCCTTTTATTTTTTTTCATTTTATTTATTTTTTAATTATTTTTTTTATTTTTTATTTATTTATTTTTTTTTTTTTTTTTTTTTTTTTTTTTTTTTTTTTTTTTTTTTTTTTATTTTTATTTTTTTTTTAAAAAATCGTTCTATAGTATTTCTAATTTTATTTTGGCTAATTTCTACTGTAGTTTAAATATAAATAATTTTTTTATAGGTACATTTTATTTTTTCTAGTAGTACTGTCATTAATTAAAAAAAAAACAAGGGTAATAGAAGCTTAAGGCAATTGGCTGCACCTGATGTTAACTATCAGCCTTTTTGCATTTGTTATCTTGATCTTGATAATGGTTTTAAACTTAAGTCTGGTCTTATCCATTTGCTTCCCAAGTTTCATGGTCTTGCAGGTGAGGATCCATATTAGCATTTGAAAGAGTTTCATGTAGTCTGCAGCACAATGAAACCCCAGGGAGTTGATGTGGAACAGGTTAAACTAAGAGTCTTTCTTTTTTCCCTCGATGGAGAAGCTAAGGATTGGCTATACTACCTTCAACCTTCATCTATCGAGACTTGGAATGACATGGCCAAATTGTTTTTGGAGAAGTTTTTCCCTTCCTCAAGAGCCACTTCAATCAGACAGGAGACAAGTGGCATAAGACAAGCAAATGGGGAGTAGGGGTGGTAAACGAACCATGGGCCTTTGGCTCGGCTCGTGAAGGCCTGAGCTCGTTTAATAAAAGCTCATGTTGGAACCAGGCTTAGACTTCTATAAAAGCTCGTTTAATAAAAAGGCCTCAGGCTCTAATTCAGAAGCTCGGCCTTAGAGCCTCCCAGGCTAGCCTAGTATGTAAATATTTATTTTATATTTTTTATACTACTTGTAATAACTCTCTCTCTCATCAATTTATTTCACCCCATTTTATTGGTTTAACAGACTTTTTAAATGATCTTGTTCTATATTATGCTGTTTGGATATATATTGAATTTATGAATATTTATGGAATTACTAGTTTTGTTCTATATTATCCTTCATCCTCCTTCACACAAACAAACCCACAAAAACTCATTCGTTCCACTATGCACTGCTCATTTGTGTTAATTTATTTTTTATTTTTGTCGTCACTTTTTTTTTTATAATGGGCAAAGATAATATAGCCTATTATCTACCTTCTCTCACTTTAATTTTTATTTATTTATTGTAGACTTTGTAAATTATTACTGCAAATTGGAAGCAAATTATTGCTGCAAATTGGAAGCTAAGGTTTCTATCTGGAAATTGATTTTTTGTGGAATTCTGTTCTCTTATTTTTATTCTTTAACAGGCTAGCAGGCTTCACACAGGCTTTTATTTTTTGTAAATAAATCAGGCCATAGGCCAATATTATATTCGTAATAGGTAACAGGCTAAGGCCAGTCGGACACGTTTAAATACAGGCTTGGCCCGTTAAGACCAAAGCTCGGCTCGGCCCGTTAACACCCCTAATGGGGAGAACTTGCATGAGTACTGAGAACGGTTTAAAAGACTTTGTGCAAGCTTTCCATATCACCAGATTCCGGAGCAATTGCTTGTTATTTACTTCTATGAGGAATTGCTACATATGGATAGGAACTTGATTGATGCTGTCAGTGGAAGAGTTCTTGTTGACAAAACGCCTGATGTAGCTAAGGCATTGATCTCAAATATGGCTGCAAATGCTCAACAGTTTGGAATGAGAGCCAATAGCACTGCTGTGTACCAGGTGCAAGCGACTCCGACCCAGCCTTCAGCATTGGCATCAAGTACTGAAAATCAAAGAATTGAAAATAGACTTGATGAATTAGCAACCATGGTGAGACAGTTGATAGTTACCCAGACAATCCAGACTTCTGCTCCACAATCTGGCAATCCATGTGGCATATGTGGTGACCCTTTTCACCCCACTGATGATTGCCCTTCTTTGGAAGAGGCCCCTATTCTTGTAGACCAGTCAGTATCTGCGGTCTTTCATGGAAAACCACAGTTCCAGAGCAGAATAATCCCTTCTCCAACACATACAATCCTGGCTGGAAGAATCATCCCAACTTCAGATGGAACCATAATCAGCAAAATCAGCTGAATGTTCCATATCAGCAGAAGCAGCAGTTCATCCCACAGCAGAGACAAAACTTCCAGCAAGCTGCTCTCCAACAGATGCAACAACAACCACCAGTGCAGCAGCAAAACAGTGGCAGTGGTCTTTCCTTGGAGGACTTAATGAAACAGATGGCCACCAACAATCTGGAGTTTCAATAGAGGACAGAATCCGCAATCCAGAATTTGCATACACGGATTGGGCAATTGGCGACATCAATGAACCGAGTCCAACCTTCCAGCAACTCCCTTCAATCATAGACAATTCCAAATCCAAAGGGAACCGGCAATGTTAGTGCTATTTCTATGCGGTCTTGTAAGCAACTGGAGGAGCCAACCCAAGCTGCTATTGAGTCATCCCGGGGAGGTGACACTAGTTCAAGGAAGCAGAATATTGATACTTCTGATGTCCACATCCCCTTGCCTTTCCCTCAAAGAGCCACTCAGTCTAAGAAGCAAGCAGCAAAAGCTCAAGATAAAGAGATTCTTGACACCTTCAGAAAAGTAGAGGTAAACATCCCACTCTTGGATGTGATTCAGCAAATTCCAAGATATTCCAAGTTTCTGAAGGAGTTGTGCACTAACAAGAGGAGGCTGAAAGGAGATGAGCGAGTTAGCGTCAGCCAGAATGTGTCAGCACTCATTCAGCCCATGTGTAACACCCCGTGTATACCCGGTTTGTTATCATGTCATCGTATTAAGCAACGCTTAATAAAAATGCGGAATAACTTTTTCTTTCATTCTATTATGACGTCATTATCACTTACCAAGTTGAATACTTAATTCATTTCCAAAAGATTGCCTGTATGTAATTGCAAATAAACAACTAACTGAAATACCTCATAATATAGATAAGTGTGTCTCTAGTCACGGAACTACAACACGTAGACCGGACATAATTTTGATAGTTTATACAGCACCAAACTAAAATCATAACATATAACATGGCATTAACAATCCTCATGCTCACCAAATAAGGCAACAAAGCCCGACAAAGTCTCACATCAAATATCAAGATAGTAAATGTAAAGCATGTCAGCATCCAGCAAATCATCATAAAATCACAATCTCAACTCAGCTCTGGCTTCCTGCCACCCGAGGTATCAACCCCAGTATTATCTAAACCTGAAAATGTGCCCCAAACGTGGGGTGAGATCACTAAAAAGAAGTCTGAGTAAGACAAGGGGTCCTCAAGGATTTCTCCACCCCAAGCTCACTTACATATGCAATATAAGTTCAAAAGCAGTTTAATAATATAAGTTCCAAAATCTGTGCAATGCAGAATATAATCATGTCATGTGTGTCAACTATTCTACTGGCCAGAGAAATGCAGGGTTTACATACGCCTATTACATACATTTAGTGCAAGACATCACTTGCACCCACCCACAAAATCACCCTATTATGCGCGTGAGCTGCACGCGCACGAAAACTTTCCTTTCTGCTAGGGCACGAAATTGCTTCATCCACCGAAAACCATACACTTTCATCCACCGACAACCATATGATTCCATCCACCGACAACCATGGCGGTCCTGTAAAAATGGCCACCGATTCACATGAGACAATGAGGAAGAGCATAAAAAGATCAAAGAACGGAGAGGAATTCTCCCCGGATTCGTCCAACAGAGGAGCAAGCCTAGGAAATATTCAAGAGCGCATCCCCTCTGGAAAACCTAAATCATTTGCTGAAGCTCTTAGAGATAAGGGCAATTCGGAGATGGGGGAAGAAGACTCTTGGCATGAAGAGTTTTCGGAAGAAATGAGCGAACCTCTAGATCCGAGCCAAGGAGTCATAGATGAGCATGGATTCCAAACAATTTATGGAGAGGACAGATCAGTGAGAATACGCTGCACCCAGGAAGCGAAACAGAGGCTGAGAAGTCCATGGAGAGACGCTTTAATTGTGAAGCTATTGGGGAAGAAAGTTGGGGTCAGATACATGAAAACCAAGCTCGAACAATTATGGGCAAAAACGGGACCCATCACAGTGGCAGATCTGGGCAACGAGTTTTTCTCCGTGAAGTTTACAAGCCTGGAGGATCTTAATCTTGCGATAACAGGAGGTCCTTGGATACTGATGGGACACTACCTTGCAATCCGGAAGTGGGAGCCATTTTTCAACCCTATCGAAGCCAACATCCATAGAGTAGCCGCTTGGATCCGCTTTCCAGGTATGCCTCAAGAATTCTGTGTTCTTCATTTTCTGAAATTCATAGGAAATACTATTGGTAGAGTGTTTAAGGTAGATAAAACTACCTCAACTGGAGACCGTGGGAAGTTTGCTCGGTTGTGTGTAGATCTGGACCTCTCTAAACCCCTTAGAGGCGAATTCATCCTAGAAGATAGGACTTTCAAGGTAGAATATGAAGGTCTCTATCTAATTTGCATCAAGTGTGGTAAATATGGCCACAATACGGATCATTGTCCAGAGGTTGTAAGACCAGAGGAAGCTGATAGCAAGCAGATTCCTAAACCGGTGGACATGGCTAACATCCCTACCAACAATGGTGTGGGTCCTTGGATGGTAATACAAAAGAAGAAATTTACAAAAAGCCAAACCATCAAGAAGAACGAAGGAAATGAAGAGCGAAAGTTTGGAGTCGAAATCTCCAATAGCAAGAGTTCTATTCCCCAGAAGAAAGATTCAGGGAAGGAACCTGGCCCTTCCAACTTGAAATACACGAGTCAGACTTCTCCACCAGGATCCAATCTGGATAGGTATAAGGAAAATAAAGGAGGTTTCACCTCCCAGCCTAGCAATCAGAACAATGGTAAGAAAACACAACCTGGCCTCAAAAAATCTTCCAACAAAGTCAGCTATAAACCTAAAGAGAAAGGGAAAACAGAATCTTTTGTTTTCATGTCTGAATCTCCCCTGACAGGAAAGAACCCAAAGACTTCAGAGCTCCTTTCATCAAACAAGTCTATAAGTCCGACAAATCAGGAAAATGTTTTAAATTCCCCTTCTAGTGGAATAGAAAAGGATCTCTGTTCTAAAATTTCTGCTACAAATATAAATGGAAACGATATCTCTTCTTCTACCAGCACTGGGTATATGGTGGACAACACTGCGTTGGATATGGAAATTACCAATAGTGTTAAATGTTCCAGGGAAGCTGTGCCTCCGGATAGAGGTTCATTAGTCAGTATGGAAATGGAGAATATCAAGAATGAAGATGCTCTTGAGCATGGGAATGATAGGGACCAGGTCCTCTGTAATCCTGGATCCACCCTAGTATCCCAATGAACTGCCTTGTATGGAACTGCAGGGGTGCTGCAAAAAAATCCTTTAAAACATCCCTCAGAAATTTCATAAGGAAACATAAGGTTGGCATGGTAGCCATCTTGGAACCTAGGATCAGTGGTGCTATTGCCAAAAAAAAAATAAAGCAACTAGGCTTCAATCAATTTGTGATGGTAGATGCAGTTGGTTTTTCTGGTGGTATTTGGCTTTTATGGAAAGAAGACCTGTTCAAAATTTCCATCATAGAGAAGTCAAATCAGTATATTCATGTTTCTTGTTGTATTCATCAGGGGAACTCTTTTTTCCTAACAGTGGTTTATGCCAATCCTAGAGAAGAGAACCGGAAGGAACTCTAGCTCGATCTAAAGAGAATTAGTGGGAACATGGTGGGGCCTTGGATCATGATGGGAGATTTCAATGAGATAGCTTCAATAAAAGAAAAGAAAGGGGGAGCTCCTATTAATCTTGCAAGGTGTCAGAATTTTGCTTCTGTCCTTAATGATTGTAACATGTTGGACCTTGGGTGTAGAGGCTCAACTTTCACTTGGAGGGGTCCTAAGTGGCTTCATCTAGATAGAGTTTTTAAGAGGCTGGACCGAATTTGTGCCAATGCAGCTTGGAGAACAGCCTTTGGGGAGGCTTACGTCAAGTCATTACCTCGCCTTAATTCTGATCATAATCCTCTTCTTTTATCTCTCTTCCCTAAAGAGGATAATTGGAAAGAAAGACCTTTCAAATTTCTGGTGGCTTGGCAGGATCATTGTACTTTTCCCCACTTCTTAAATGAGGTCTGGGACCCTCACCTAAAGATCACCCAAAGTTTGAATAATCTGATCAATCCTCTTAAATCCTGGAATAAAAGGGTCTTTGGTTGTATTCATGCAAGAAAAGAGTACCTGCTCAAAAGAATTCAGGATAATCAAAACAACAATGTCACTCAACCGGATCACATTCAAGCTAATTTAGATAAAGCCCTCCAGGAAGAGCTTAACCGGGTGTTGGATCGGGAAGAAGAGTTATGGTTTCAAAAGGCTAGATGCAAATGGATAGAAGATGGTGACCGTAACACTAGGTACTATCACACTACCACTATCATCAGAAGAGCCAGAAATAAAATTCTTGAACTTAAAAAAGATGACGGACAGATTGTGAGGGATGAAGAAAACCTTATCATGCTCATTCATTCTTTTTTTAACAAGTTGTTTACTGAAGAAAATAATTGTAGACCTTGGGTAGCAACATCCAACAACTGGCCGGCCCTTGATGAAGCTGAGATTGCAGTCATGCAGGAACACATCTCTGATTCTACAATTAAAGAGGCTTTTTTCTCAATGAATGCCCTGAAAGCCCCTGGCCCTGACGGTTTCCCAGCCTTTTTCTTCCAAAAGAACTGGACAATATTGAGGGATCAAGTTACTAAATGTGTGAAACAAGTTTGGGACAAGCCTGCTGAGGTTAAAGATCTAAACAAGACTCTTCTTGTCCTTATTCCTAAAATAGACAGACCTGAGAAAATAACTCAGTTCCGTCCAATTGCTCTTTGTTCTGTTTTATACAAAGGTATCAGTAAGATTATAGTGGGGAAGTTGAAGCCTCTTCTGAATAAACTCATCTCTCCTCAACAAGTTAGCTTTGTCCCTAACAGACAGATTCAAGATAACATTGTTATTGCCCAGGAAATGGTTCACTCAATGAGTAGGATGAAGGGTAAGAGGGGTTTTCTCACTATCAAAATAGACTTAGAAAAAGCCTATGACCGGATGTCTTGGCAGTTTATTCATAAAGTTCTATCTGAGATTAACATCCCGGAGTCCTTGGTAAACCTGATTATGCACTGCATCTCCTCTACATCTTTAGAAATTCTTTGGAATGGTTCTAAAGCTGGAAGTATCTCCCCGAGTAGAGGCTTGAGACAAGGTGATCCTATATCTCCCTATATCTTTGTTCTTTGTATGGAGAAGCTCTCCCACTTAATTACCGACTCCATTGAGAATAAAGACTGGAAGCCAATGAGAGCTGGTAAAGGCGGTCCTAATATATCTTACCTTCTTTTTGCTGACGACCTGTTGCTCTTTGGAGAAGCCAGTGCTGATCAAATCAAGATAATTATGGGCTGTCTTGATACTTTTGGGGATATGTCCGGTCAGAAGGTGAACTATTCTAAATCTAGTATCTTCTTCTCCAAAAATGTCACTGCAGATGTTGCTAAGTCAATTGTAGAAATGAGTGGCTTTTCCCACACCAGGAATTTAGGCAGATATCTGGGCTACAAAATGAAACATGGCAGAATTACTAAATCTCACTATGGAGATATTATGGACAGAGTTAATTCTAGGCTTCAAGGATGGAAAAAGCAGTGCCTTTCTATGGCAGGGAGAGTTACATTGGCTAAATCAGTTATTTCAGCAATTCCCATGTTTCATATGCAAAATAGCCTCTTGCCCATAGGAGTTTGTGAAGAGATAGAAAAGATGCAAAGGAGTTTTATCTGGGGAGACTCAAATACTCAAAGGAAGAATCATGCCATTGGATGGGAGCAACTAAAACTACCAAAAGATCAGGGGGGCTTAGGAATCATTAATCTGAGAAAGCAGAATGAAGCTTTCCTCCAAAAATGTGCTTGGAATATTACACAATCTCCATATCAACTTTGGGGACAGGTTCTAATTGCGAAATATGGGAGGAATAAGGACTTCCTGAAGGAGGTTGTTTGTAAATCATATGACTCTCATTTGTGGAAAAGTCTTTGTAAGGTCTGGCCAGATATGTTGAACAACACAATTTGGCAGATTGGAAATGGTAGGAAAATTGACTTTTGGAAGGATAGCTGGGTTGAAAGCGGCTCTAACCTACTCTCTATTGCTCATACTTCTCCTCCAGCTGATGTTATTAATCACAAGGTAAACCATCGTGTGTTTCTAAATGGGGAGGGCTGGAATTTGCAATTCTTACTGAACCACCTTGATCAAATTGTGGTGAATAAAATCCTAGCTATTCCGCACCCTGAAGAGGTAGCAGGAGAAGACAGAATTATTTGGAAAAATTGGAAGCCAGATCAATCCTTAGTCAAACTCGCGTACTGTAATCAAATGAACTTGACTATAGCTCCTTCCAACAATTGCTGGGACCGAATTTGGGGCTGGAAAGGCAATGAAAGAATAAAATTCCTTATGTGGAAAATGCTTCATGAAAGAATGCTAACTAAGGATAGAACAACTAAGTGGAGTGGTCTAAATAATTGTTGCCCTTTCTGCCTTGACAAGGTGGAGAGCCATTTGCATGCTTTCAGGGACTGTGTTATGGCAAGGAAGATTTGGCTCCTTCCCCTGTTTCATCCTCTCCCGATAGGCTTCTTTAATATAGACTCCTGGAGTGAGTGGCTATCTTTCAATTTAAATTTTTGCAATCGGCCTACTAGAGATTGGAGAGATCCATTCTTTACTGTTTGCAACTCCTTGTGGACTTGGAGAAATAGAGAACTCCATGAAGAGGGGTATAAGAGACCTGAGAACCCCACTACTATCATAACTGGTTTAGTGGAAGGTTTAACGTACTGCAAACTTAGAAAAAAGATAGGTTTGCGAAATAATCATCCCTTCCCATCCCCCTCTTCCTGGACTGCCCCAGATCAAGGGTTCCTTAAACTTAATGTTGATGGTGCTGTGAATGATGATAAAGCTGCTTGTGGGGGCCTTCTGAGGGATTGGTGTGGTAATTGGATGGGAGGCTTCACCTTTTTTCTTGGCTCCTGCTCTCCTTTTTTTGCTGAATTATGGGCTATTTTTCATGGTTTGTCTTATGCCTGGAATCAAGGTTGGAAAAGAATTATTTTGGAATCAGACTCTTTACAAGCTATTAGCATTCTTACCAATAGTGGTAATGATACTCGAGAGCTTCCTTTGGTAGCTAAGATTCGAGTCCTCCTCCGGAAAGATTGGACTATTTTGTTGAATTGGATTCCGAGGATTTGTAACACATGTGCGGACTGGTTAGCAAAACAGGCAGTAGATGATGCTCATGGCCTTAATGTTTTTTCATCACCTCTTAATGGCATCATTAACTTGTTGGCAGCAGATCTGCTGGACCCTGGAGCTATTTTCTGATTGATAGGAGTCCTAGTCTTTATTTTTCTGTTCTGTTGTTTTTGTTTCTGTCTTTTCTTTTCTTGTGTTGTGTTTTTCTCTTCTTCTGTTTGCTTTGGGGCTATGCCCTTGTTGTTACCAAAAAAAACAAAAAAAACAAAATCACCCTATTACATGTCTCTTACATACTCAGGCTTACCGTCTAGGTGGAACAATACATGCATATCATAAGGCATTCACATAATAGCTCAAAAACATTTCAAAATCAAAACATGAAAACACATCATTCATATAAACCATCCCCTCATGGGACATGGTGGAACCAACAATGGCTAAACCGAGGACACGAAAGCTTATCTCTCAAACTATCCGTCCAAACCAAGAGCTCACACTAGCTCAATGCCCACAAACAGCACAATCACAATCTGTTTATACAATAAATAATCATTAATATTCATCGCCCAAGGTTCCATTAAGTGATTAGGGCTTTCCAACTTATCTTAAGTGATTTTATGCAGTTTCTGCAGGAGGTATTCGAATACTCCCCGATGAGTATTCGAATACTCCTCATCTCCAGAAAGTATCTGAATACTTTCACTTAAGTATTCGAATACCACAAGGTATCCGAATAATTTTCCCATAGTATCCCCATACCACCAGGTATCCAAATACAAATACAACAGTATTCGAATACTACCCAGTATACGAATACTTATCCAAAGGTATCCGAATACTTTTCTTACCAGAAAAGTATCCCAATACTCCTTCAAGGAGTATTCGACTACCTGCTGATGAGTATTCAAATACTACACGAAAAGTATTTGAATACTTATCAGACAGAATGCAGAAACTCGAGTTGTTCATTGCATAATCCCATTTTTAAATGTCCAAATGCGATTGGGAGTCCAATAACTCCGCAAACAGAGGTTCATTAACATATTTTAAGCATATTTTATCATCCATTAACTCAATGGATTAATCAAGCTAAACTCATACAAATACAAGGGAGGTGATCATGGTATACCTCAAGTGCCTCAAACTCAGAAAAAGACACTGACTTGGAGCCTCCAACACGGCTTCCAAGGTTCTAATACTTCCAAGCCACGAAAATACACTACAAACTTGGTTAGTAATACCTGCAAAATGCAGATCAAGATAGAACAAATCCTAAAATAATAAATAAATAAAAAATAAATAAAATATCCAAGCTTAACGATCGACGGTTATTTATAATATTGGAAATTACAATCCCCGGCAACGGCGCCAAAAACTTGTTGCGAACTCGGCAAGTGTACCGATCGTTCCAAGTAATAAAAGTGATGAAGTAGAGTATCGTCTCCATAGGGATTGTAGACCAAGTACTACAATAACCAGTACCCTAAGTTGAACGGATCAAGGGATGTGACAAATAGTGTTGATTACTTCAGAAAAGTAAAGTGAAAAGTAAATGCATATTTTTAGGGTTTTGTAAAAACAAATGAACAAGATTGAATAAAAATAGGTTTGAGAAACAATTGAGAAAATATTGCAGTAAGAGGACAAATATCTGTCTGATCCCCACCTTGTAATCTGAATCAAGGTTTACATGCGATTTACCCATTGATCAAACAATTCTCCATCTTTTATTTTATTGGGTAAGCCCTAATCCCTTAGTGATCTTAACCTTGTTAACCCTATTAGAACCCTAATCCCTTAGTGATTCTTTTTTAGGTTAAACACATAAATCGGTGAATCTTTCACGTCTGCGATTCATGTAGCCTATCCCTAGTGCATACATAAACAACTATTTTCCTCCTTGTCAGGAATTAAGATCCCAATATCCCTATTGCAAATCCTAACCATAGCGATCCATTAGAGTGATCAAATCTAAAAGAACGAAGAGATGAAGAACGAAGGAAAATAGATTCAATCAGATAAATACATGTAAACTAAATCCAAACTACAAGGGGTTCACATTCAGGGTTGTGACCCTTACAATAATAAGAAGAGATCTAGCCAACCATAGTCATGACTGATCTCAAATATTCAACAAGAAATATAAATTACAATAAAAGAAAATGAAGAACGAAGTACGAAGAACACGGATCCAAAGATCTCTCTCCGCAGCGACGATTTCTCCTCCCAGGTTAGAATAGTGGTATCTCATCCTTGATGACCTAATTCCTCCCTTTTATCAATTTTTCTTCTTTTTCCAATTTTGCCCTTGTGAAAACACGGCTGTGGTTCCCGCAACTTATGCTCTCAGCGTCAGATCCACGCCAAGAACGTGGCTTCCTCTGAACTCCCACGCCGTCAGCGTCATATCCACGCTGTGAGCGTGGATGCCTCTGAACTCCCACGCCATCAGCGTCAGTTTCACGCTGTGAGCGTGGAAGCTTCTGAACTCCCACGCCACCAGCGTGACATCCACGCTGTGAGCGTGGGTCTTCACTTTGGCAAATCCTCATTTTGCTCCAAATTTGTTTGCTTTTCCTACAAAGTGAGCATAAAATCAGTTGAACAATCTTGAAATTGGAATTTAAGAAAAACAACAATAAATGTTGCCTTTTTACTGAGGAATAGTCCATTATCTTTCTCTTTTTGGCTTGAATTTACCTATGTGCTGAAGGCACATCAAAGGTCTAGCTATTTTGGAGAAGTCTTTAATGAACCTTCTGTAGAAGCCAGCATGCCCAAGAAATGATCTGAGAGTTTTGACACTAACAGAGGGTGGCATCTGTAACACCTCGTGTTAACTCGGTTTGTTAACATGTCATCGTATTAAACCACGCTTAATTTAAAAATGCGAAATATCTTTTTCTTCTCAATTATGATGTCATTATCATTACCAAGTTAAATTACTTAATTCATTTTCATAAAAACATTTCCTGTATGTAAGTTGCAAGACAGCTAACTAAAATACCTCATAATATAATATAAAGTGTGTATCTAAGGTCACGGAACTACAACACGTAGATCAGACAATATCTTGATACATTATACAACTAACGTCAGTAAACATAAAGACAAGTCAATGTGGCATGGACAATCCTCATGCTCTCCAAATAAGGCAACAAAACCCCAACAGCAATCTCAACTCAAATATCATAAATATGACAGAAAACATAAACAACATCCAACCTAGTTCGTTAGATGGACTAGCGAACTTGTTCATGTCAAACACGTGACCTAATGGCTATTTTTTTTTTACCGTTGCACTTAATTCGTTGTGTCCAGTAACAAACATCTAATTGGTTAGGCTGACTCCTATTTATAGCTGAGATTTTAAAACCAAGACATTAATAACGATCATCACATTTATTCCGATTGTAAAAACTGAAACATTAAATACAGGTAATGGTCATCATATTTATTTTGATTATAAAAACTGCAGGTAAAATTTTAAATATTATTAATATATTAATGGTTACAAAATCAATAATAATAATTATCGTCATAACCAACCATAACTGTTGAGCGTTATAACTACAATCACCACTAATTAAGGTTACACCTTTAAAGTCAAATTATAACACACTATCAGCAATCAATGCCTATAATCCCATACATAAGGGTATATACTATTATTATTATTATTATTATTATTATTATTATTACTATTAATTTTCTGAGTTATTACAGGTGACATCTGGTATGGAGCCAAAGAAATAGGCCCCACACTAGGCACTAGATAAATGGAGAATTTGATATCCTTTTTCGGTGGAAACTGTGGGATCTCTTCTGGAAATACATCCTTAAAGTCACATACAATAGGGATACTAGAAGTTGGTTCATTAGAGACACCAACCAATCCTCCTAACATAATATATCTCACATCTCCCGCGTTTAGAGCCTTTTTTCATCTGCAATACTGATAAATATAGAGAGTCCTTGTCATTCTTAGCAAAGAAATAAATCTTCCTACTACAATAATCAATCAAGACTCCATGTCTGACTAGCCAATCCATGCCCAAAATGATGTGCAGATTCATACCTTGAAGCACAATCACATCAACCACATATTTCGTCTCTTCATAACTGAACTTGACTTCTTTACACATCAAAGAAGTAGAAACCAAGTCTCCAGTGGCAGTCTTCACTACCATAGGAGGCATGAATGAATACATAGGCAAGTTCAAACCATTCATAACAGATCCCGAAATAAAGGAGTGCGTGGCTCTTAAATCAAACAATGCATCAAAATCATAGCCATCAATGAGAATGGTACCTTTGATCAGGTTTGGAGACTTTTCCGCTTCCTGCTGGGTGACAGCATAAACTCGTGCAATGGGAGGTGTAAGAACCCGCATCGTTAATTAAGGTAATTAGTGAATTAGGAAATGATTCCATAATTGACCTTAATAATTAATATTGGGCTTAAATAATTATATTTAGTGGGTAAAAATGCTGAAAGTCGCTTTTCAGAAGAAAAGCGCAGATACCGGTTCTGCTACCCGGTATAAATGCGTACCGGAAAAGTATCCCGGAAAAAATATAACGAATGCATGATAGTTACTAGAATATTATGTAGGACTTGTAAAACAAGTTTCAAGTCAAAATAATGTAATCTGATGCCAGAACTGATACTGGCTATGGAAAAGCGCGTACCGGAAAGGTGCTCCGAAAAATAAAATAAAAATATGAAAAATCTTAGAAAAATGTGTAGGTCTAGATTCCAAAGTTTGGGATCAAGTTCTTTTGCGTTGCTATTAATGCTAATACTGAGCTTAAGTGGCCAATTGCCTATATAGTCATTAGTTGGGCACAAAACCCTAAATAACCATATTGTCTACGTGGGTTTTTGGAGGAGGCTGAACACATTTCTTCTCCTTGCTCTTCCTCTCCATTCCTTGAGTCAAGTAGCCATTTTCTTCACATTTCCTCTTCTAAACACTTGGTTGGGTGGGTTGTGGGAGTGTGAGGCTGCATTCTCTGCACACTCAGCCATTGTGGGGTGTGTTTTGAGGTCTGTTTTGGGGGTTGAGTTGTGTTGAAAGGGAGTTGTGAGTTTTCCTTGGTTGTGGAAGCCCCAAGAAGCAACCTTTGGGTAGAAAGATCAAGTCTTGAGCACCATTTTCGTACACCTTTGTGTGGCCTGAGTCGAGGAGCTTTTGGAGGGCTCCAAGAGCACACATTACTCTGTTTTGAGCTTTGGTAAGCCTTGTCACCTTTGATCTTGAGTTTTGATGCTTAAAGTTGATGCCTTTGTCATGTTTTAATGAGTAAACAAGTAGGTATAATGAGTATGAACCTAAAACATATTAAAGATGCATGCTTTAACGTGTACATGTGTTAAAAGTTGAATCTTTGGAATGGATATTCACGAAATGCAGAAACTGCATTCTGTCGTGAGATATCCGGATATTTGTCGAACAGATATCCGGATATCCATATCCGGATATGGTATCCGGATATTGGTATTCGGATGTGGGATCTGGGTATCCGGGTATGGTATATCCGGATATGGTCAGTGTGATATCCGGATATGGCATATCCGGATATGTCCCTTGCAATATCCGGATATTCTGGGTTTTCACAGAACAGTAGCTGTGTTGTGTGAACAGTAAGCTATTGGGGGTTTGTGGACCCTAGATTAAGGAAGTTGAACTTCTGTAATTAATAAACTAAGTCAGAATCACATGATTAAGGGCTTATGGCTTTGTTGGAAGCCTTAAGACGTAAAACGTAAAGTAAAGGCGTGGTCTTTAAGTTGTATGCTTGTGATGCATAAATAATGATGTATTATTGGTCCATATCAGATTGTGATACTGCTGTGTTTGGACGTAAGAGTGGTTGGACTCTTGGCTTGGATAGCTAGCTTGCAAGGTAAGCTTTCGTGTCCTCGGTTTAGCCATTTTATGGTTCCACCATGTCCCATGGGGATGTGGTTTATGCATGCTGTGTTACATGCTTTGATGTTTTGGAAATGCTGTTGAGCTATTATATGCAATGTGCTTTTATGATATGCATATGATGTCCACCTATACGGTAAGCCTGAGTATGTAGTACATACAAGATGGTGAGGCTGTGGGTGAGGTGCAAGCGGTGTTCCTTGTACTTACGTGGGTATAGACGTATTCCTGCATTTCTCTGGCCAGTAGATTTTATAAACACACATGGCATAGATATTTGTTGCACTGCATAGTTTTGGAACTTATATTGTAAATACAGTTTTTGAACTTATATTACACATGTAAGTGAGCTTGGGGTGGAAGATCCTTGAGGACCCCTTGTCTTACTGAGATTTCTTGTTTAGAGATCTCACCCCACGTTTGGGGATGCTTATTTCAGGTTCAGGTAATGTTGAGGGCTCAGGTGGCAGGAGGCCAGAGCTGAGTTAGACTTATCTGTATTTTGCTGATATGATGGATGCTGATTATTTGACTGCTGTTTATGTTTTCTGTTATGATTATGTTGAGACGATTGTTGGGCATTGTTTCCTTATTTGGTGAGCATGGGGTTTGTCCATGCCACACAGACTGGTTATTGTCTTTTGAGTTAAAGTTGTATTAAAGTATCAGGATTTTTGGTCCAGGCTATGTGTTGTAGTCCTGTGGCTTTAGATACTCACTTTATATTTATTTATGAGGTATTCAGTTAGTTGTCTTGCAATTTACATACAGGCAGTATTTTATGAAATTGATTAAGTAATCAAGTTGGCTAAAGTTAATGACGTCATAATTGAATTAAAGAAAAAATTATTCCGCATTTTAATTAAGCGTGGCTTAATACGATAGTATGTTAACAATTCGGGTTAACAGGGGCTGTTACAGGAGGTACTGGAGGCTCCTCTATAGTAATGGGAGTCGGAACAGCCTGAATAGGAACAACCTGAATAGCCGCAACCTTCCCCTTTTCTAGGGGCATTCTCTAGAAAAGTGTCCTATTTTCCCGCAACTATAGCATACATTCTGCCCAATCTGGCAGACACCATAATGAGTCTTCCTACACTTAGCACAAGTATGAGTCTTTCCATTCCCATCTCTTCCATTTTCATTATTAAAATTTCCATTTTTCTTGAACTTGTTCCCATTCTGCTTCACTTGCAAGCCTTTGCCTTTCCCATTCCAGAGAGTAGTCTTCCCACTGAAACTCTTGACTTTAGCATCCTTGCCTCTAGTCCTATAATACTCTTGTATATCTTGACACTGCTTAATCAACTCAACAAAATCTCTAAAACAATGACCAGCACATTGTTTGCAATCATATCATTCAAACCTCTTTTGAATTTAAAGGCCTTATCCTCAAGAATGAGGGGAACTCTATCATAACAAGAATATTTTGTCAACCGATTGAACTTACTCAAGTACTCATCCACAGTCATGTTTCCTTGCCTAAGATCCTCAAACTCCCCTTTCTTCTTTTCTCTTGCTTCTTCGGGGAAGTACTTCATCAGGAAGTCTCTTTCAAATAGTGGCCAGATAATATCATATCCCTGACATCTAGTGGAAGCCTGACATTGTTCCACCAATCAGCTGCGTCTCCCTGACACATATAAACAGAATACAGAAGTTTCATATATGCATCACACTCCATGACCTGAAATATGCGCTCCATCTCCTATAGCCACTCAAGGGCAGCAATGGGGTCTCTTCCACCTTATAGTGGGGTGGGGAATGCTTCCTGAAAGCATTTAGCATCCTTTCCCGAGTCTCATGACCAATCACAGGTGGTCCATCTATCCCTCTATTTACAAATACATTAGCACCATGATTGACATTGCCAACTCCTTATGGACCCAGTACAACAACTGGAATTGGATCCACTATCTGAACGTCACGCTGTGGTGATGGTGGTGGTGGAGGTCTTGCTCGTACACCAGCTAACAACAGTCTCATTATCTCCACATTCGCCAATCTGTTATGTGCCATGAGATCCTCACTGCTTTTCCTCGTTTGCTCCATATCTCTCTCTAGCTTCAGCGATCCTCTGAAAGTCAGCTTCCCTTGCAGTATTCAAGGTTTGTTGGAGAGCTGCTACGGGATCCGGTGGTGGATCCTCAACTACTCGACGGGTCCTCCTTTGAGGAGCCATGATAACTGCACACAACTACACAAAGAATGAGTTAGCTACGCTCATTTAAGTGATCATATATGCATTATCATAGTTTTGAATACTCAATAGGTAGTTAACACTTAAGCAATAAATCATTGAACGTCTTGATGAAACTGCTCTGATACCATAAAATATGTAAAGTTGTTTTTTTTTTCCTTCTTACAATGATAATAGTTAATTTCAAACTTCCAATTTCATATAAAGTATTCAAGTTCCTCGATAATAATTCAATCCTAATTGCTTAACATGTAAAGTCTAACTATGTGACATTATTTCTTAAAAGTCCACATCATTTATTAATAAGAAATGTTTTTCTCAAGTTACATAAATTTTTTTTATCTCATGTCACACATCGCAATCCGAGCCAGCATTTCTTTTTTCTTTTTTCTTTTCTTTTAATTGTGGGACCCACCTAATTATGTCTTTACATGAAATAATACTATATCATGTAACATGAGAAAAGCATTGCCCTTTATTAATTACCAAACGGTAACAATTTAAAATCAAAATAAATAGGAAACCAAAAAATGAAGAAAGAAAATCAAAATAACTAGCACGGTCAACAATATAAAGTATCAAACTCTTGAGATGAATATCTCCAAAAAAAAAAAAAAAAAAAAAAAAAAAAAAAAAAAAAAACTCTTGAGATGAATGTGGCCGTTTATCTCCACAAACCATAACAGAAACTCGCAGTTAGCAAATTTTCAACGTGGTATATCATTAGGCAACTCGCTTAAAATTCAAAGAATGTATTAAAAAATTTCTAACAGCCAAGAAAAAATAAATAAAGAATAATTCCCAATCATTCTATAGTTAAATAATAATTGGTGGATCTTGTCTACCAATAAAAAAAAATAAAAAATTGTGGATCTGATATCAGAAGATATGAACGAACTAAAGTCAAAGGCACCAACCTTGTTTGGAATTTGTCCAAAACCAAGTTCGGTTCAGGCTGCTACTTGCAGCCGTGTTTGGACAGAACTTCACTGTAAAAGGTGAAAGCCGTTTCACGGGTTCCAGAAACGTTTTTATAGTAATAAGCGAAAGAATAGTTTCGCTCTTTGCTCATCACACGGCTCCAGAAACTTTTATACATTTTTGGAGTATATAATTCTTCACTAAAAATATAATATATGATTTCAATCGAAAAAATAGTTAAATTAAAAATAAAAATTAAGTGCCTCATCTGCAAATATGGAGACTCGTAGGTATACTGTTGGGCGTGTCTTTAAAGGGCACAGGGCTAGGGTAATAAGCTGAAGGAATTCGTCAAATCTCTGTGAGGATTAGGTTATCTGTAAACCGGAGAAATCGGTGGATTACATAAATCGGTGGATTACCTTTGCCTACCCCTCTCAGCATCGTTGGACTACGATCTCATCTAACGGTTCAGATTGAAAAGATAAATAAAACTCTTTTACTCTATTCTCTCTCTAACTCCACCCTTATTCTCTCCTCCCTGCGATGAAGAAAACCTAATTAAACTAAGATTAGGTGATTTTTACTTCAAAATTAAAATCGCCTAATCGTGATTTTAATCTTTCTCTCATCCCTTTTCTCTCTCTTTAAAGGCGCTTCAACATCAAAAAAAGGTGTAAACTTTTTTCTTAATTCATCAAACTCAACCACCATTGTTATGCTCATTTATATAAAAAATTGAAAAGGTGTGTCAAGAAGAAACAAATCCAGATGCTCTATGATATTGGATCGGATATGTCTATTGTTTGGCATAACATAAGGAGAAGTTATAAGTATTATTTTCACTTTTAATTTCATATATAGTGAGGGAGAAGACAATCAAAATAGTATAGCCTAACTAAGCGATTGATGAATTTTGTTGTTGTTAATTATTTAATCATTGATATAAGATTAAAATTTTTGTGATATCAATAGATAGAATAAAAAACTTATTATATTATTTCAGGTATAATAAAACTAAAATCGTGAATGGATATGTTTGATTAGTTTTTTTTTTTTATATGTATTAAAGAATTTATTAATCATTTTATAAGTAATAAAAATATTGAGAATTGTGAGACTTCTTGAATTGGAAAAATTACTTTTTGTTTAATATTTATATTATGAGAAAAATATTTCTGCATTTAATGCAGACAAGTTATATGCACAAATGACGTCGTTTTGGTATTGAAATTTTAAAAAATTATAAATATAAAGACTATTATATATAACCCTGAAATAAATTAAAATTATAAACACCGTAATTTTCGTCCAAACAACGTCGTATTGGACTTATGTGACCCATAGGTAAGAGGAGAGAAAAAAAATAAAAGAGTAGTGTGACCAACCTCTTTTTATGTGTGTAGAAAAATTATTTATCTAATGTAAAATGAGATAAATATAACTCATTATACTTTAATTTTGTAATATATTATGTCTTATTTTATAATAAAGATAACGGACCTGAAAAGTATATCTGAATTTCTCCACCTGTTCATAGCTTGGCACTAATTAGTCAAAATTAAACGGAACCCCAAAACCTGCTTTGATTCCGGCATGTTTGACTTAGTCTTAGCATCGTTCCTAGTTGGCCATTCACGTTATCCCTTCTCATTTTCAAAGGTTACCTTCTTTCTTTTTTTTCTTTTTTCTTTTTTTTTTTGGTAAAAATGGAGGGCCTAGCCCAGAAAAACTAAAAAGATAACAGATGCATGCTGGAGGACATATGCTCCATCAGCAAGTACTTACAAAGATCACTCCAGAAAGGAAAAACACTAACGGGGGGAGAGGAAAAACACATCAACTCTCCACCCCTGCAATTAAAGCCAAACTTAGCCAGACTATCACCACAAGTATTAACATCCCTAGGAACAAAATCAAGGTGAATATATTCAAAAGCATGAAGCTCTTTATTCAGCCTACTCACCACAGGGGAGAAGACATCACAATCCGACAGAGGATCAGCACAAGAAAGAGCATCCTTGCAATCACTACCAATCCAGATTTTAGATATATTCAAATCAGCAGCAAGCTTGAGCCCGTGGATGATGCCCCAAATTTCAGCTTCTAAAGGAGAACAATATCCAATATTGTAAGAGAAACCAACCACTCACTCCCCTCTAGTTGAACAAATAACCCCACCACAAGCACCCAAATTGGAAGATAAATTGATTGCACCATCAACATACAGTCTTAGAACTTCCTAGGCAACACTACCAGAATCAAACAGGAGCTTCCCATCAGCAACAAGACCATGCAACCTCTCATCCTCAGAGACTAAGGAAACGCCTTCCCAACTCTGCTTTATGTCTCGAAGGTAGGACAAAATCCTTGCTATAAGGTCAGTAGGCCAAGAAAAATGATCATCATGGACAACCAAATTCCTCCAATGCCACA
>JAVKPL010012494.1:0-61698 GCA_032173675.1 Gastrolobium villosum | reverse complement strand
CGAAAAAAAACGCTCACCCGGCCCCAATGACTCCACCAAACATCCTCAGGTGTCTAATGATGCAATCCGGTTGAGGTTATTCCTTTTTGCTGTTAAAGGGAGTTCAACAATTGGTCCTGAAAAGGAAGTTCCTCAGAAGCATACTCCTGGATCTTAATGATTTATCACATAAGTTCTTTGCTGAATTCTTCTACCTAGAGATACAATCAGATGGTGAATGATATCACCTATTTCATTCAATCTGATGGTGAATCTATGTGTTCAGCATGGAACCGGTTCAAGGTATTTAATGAGGAGGTGTCCTCATGGAGCAAACTCGACTGCTGGCAATCAGGTGAGAATCTTCTCCAATGGTTGCAAACCTGAGTAAGTGTATGGTGTTGAATGGTGCAGCAGGTGGCACGAACCAAATCCTTGAGAGCAATGAGACTCTCGCATTGATTGAAAGAATGGCGGCTAATGACAATGAAGGCTTGTCATCTAAGCCTAAGGGAGGTATCCTTTAGCTGGAAGGTAATGGTGTGGTGCTAGCTGAAAATAAATTATTATCTCAGCAGATAGCAAACTTGACCTCAAGGCTTGACAAGATGCAGCTTGCTGGTGTTCAGACTCATGCGTTTGCTGTTGTATGTGAATATTGCCAGGACAATCATGAGTCTAATGAGTGTCCTTTGATGGCTTCTGATTCTCCACAGCAGATGCAAGTGAATGGCATCTGGTATGATCAGAGACCTCAGCAGCAAAATGCACAAAGAGGCCAGAACTTTGCAGCTGGGGGTAGTAATTATCAGCGGAGGATTCAAGGCACTGGCCTTGATTTCAAATCAAACAATTACTTGCGGCCCCCATCAATTCAAAACAAAGAACCTTCTGATTTGGAGAGGCTAGTTGGACAGATGGCTCAACATTATAATGCCTTCATGGAGGAGACTAGGGCAAATACTAGGAACACAAATGCTTCTATCAAAAATCTGGAGAATCAAATTGGCCAGCTGGCTAAGCAAATTGCTGATAGAACTCCTGGTACTATCCCGAGCAACATCGTTACTAATCCGAAGGAGGATTGTATGGTCACCACAACCAGAAGTGGTAAAGTACTGCCATCTCCGGAGGTTAAAGAGAAGCTGGATCCTACAGGCGAACATAAAAAATAAATTAAGAAACCTGCTGAAGTAGTGAAGCCAGTGGAAAAGAAGAAGCATGAATTGAGTCTCGAATATGTGAGGGCTATAGCACCTTATCCTGAAAGACTCAAGCAGGATATTCAGAATAAGCATTATGGCAGATTCCTAGATATTTTCAAAAAGATTCATATTAATATTCCATTTGCCGAAGCTTTGGTCAATATGCCAAATTATACTAAATTCATGAAGGATATTTTGTCAAGGAAGCACAAATTACAAGAGTGCCAAACTGTAGCACTTACTGAGGAGTGCAGTGCTATTATCACAAGGGAATGTCCTCCTAAGCTTCGAGACCCCATAAGTTTCAATATTCCTATTGAAATTGGTAACACAAAAATCAGCAGGGCATTATGTGATCTTGGGGCTAGCATTAATTTGATGCCTCTTTCTGTTTGTAAATCCTTGGGGATCACTGAACTAAAACTCACTATGGTTTCTCTTCAACTTGCTGATAAACCTTTAAGGAAGCCTAGTGGAATAATTGAAGATGTTCTTGTGAAAGTGGACAAATTCATTTTTCCTGCTGATTTTGTGGTACTTGATATGGAGGCAGAAAATGAAATGCCTCTTCTTTTGGGTAGACCTTTCTTAGCTACATCTCGTGCAATGATTGATGTTGAAAACGGGAAGCTTGAGCTAAGAATGAATGATGAGACTGTTACCATCAACGTCTTTGACTCTATAAAATATTCTTCTGATAAAGGCGATTGTTTTAGTCTTGATGTCGTAAAGAAAGATGATAACAAAGAAGATGGGGCCACAAAATTGGAATTGAAGGAGCTTCCTCAAAAAGATATCTTATTGGGTAATAAGGAGGCGGTGATTGAAGCATTGAAAGAACATGAGACTGATTTGAAAGATAAAGATCCCTCTTCCTGTACCCACAAAATTCTCAATGAGGATGATGATAAACATGGGAGGAAACCCCAAGGGAGGCGTCATCCTATACGGAAGAAGGTAATAAGGAAGGAGGTGGTCAAACTTTTTGATACTGGTTGGACGATATGTGCGGATCACCGACAAATGAAGGCCTCAAAAAGAAGAGTCTTTGACAAGAGACACCGAAACTCTATCTCTCGGAAAAATCAATGCTTCAAAGAGTTCCTCACATGGGTTCATGGTTTGGACCAAATCTGGGAATGATGGTCTCTTACACCAAGGCATCCAGTACCATTGGATCCTCCATTTGCCGAGTCATCCCATGCTGTTGAGGGAGATGATATAGAGGATTGATGATATCTCTTTGCTGATGAAGAATTCTTATGTTCGGGGACAACAATTCTTTAAGTCTGAGAATGGTTGGCTTTTCGGAAAGCACTCTAGAACTACAATTCTTCTATCAGGGGAGGTATCCTAAACTCTTTTAAAATTTAATTTTTAATTTTAGTTATTTTATGTGCTCTTACATATAAAAAAAATTTGGAAAATATTTTCTGAGCAAGTCCCAGGTTTAGATATGCTTTCCCTAGTAATTGGACTGATTTCAAGCCTATAACCACTTAAGTCACTTAAAGTGGGTCCAGCATGTCACTTAACTTTCTTAAACAATCCATTTTAATTCATAAATTTATAACCTACGTATTTTTCTCGTTCACGTCATATTTTTACTTCCTAAAAATACTGATCATATTTTCACACTTATCGGTACAATTATACCGCAGTATTTTACACCGGTAAAATCACTATTTATCAAAATTTTCGAAACTTGCTTCTCCACTCGATTTTTCGTTCTGAATTCATTTCCGGGATTTTTTTTGACCATTTCAGAATTTCTACTCAACTTTTCTTACCTAGGGTTACATGTTTGGTAAATTATCATTTTACCCTTCTCATGCAATTTGACCCAAATTTTAGGATTTTCACTGATCCTACCCCTTAATTCACATTTTCATATAAATTATACATTTACGGAATTCGAGGTGTTATAGAACCTAAAGTTCATGATAAAATTTTATTTGTAATTTTTTGCAATTGATCCTGAAAACCTTGGAATTTTTGTTTTGCGTGATGAGAGTTTTCTAACAATATATTTTATGTATGTTTTCATTGAGAATTCTACGAAAATATCGAACGTGAATTTTTTAGTTTTATTACATGCAAGTGAAGAAAATTTCTCAATTTTTTTTCAATCGATATATTGAAACCTTAAATTGCTTTGGGGCTTTTGAAAAACAAGTTTTTTTGTTATCTATTGACACAAAAATTGTTTGAAATTATTTCCTATATCGAAGGAATCTCGTTCATGAATTTATTGTTACTAAATATAGGGTTTATATTATGAAAGTTTCAATATTTCTTTAAATTGATCTTGTTTCATTGATGTAAAATGAAAATTGATTTGAGGGTTTTAGTTCTCCTAATGTTTTCCCATTGTATATGTTATTTTTAATACAAAAATCGTACATTTTGTGTCAAGAAAAAACGCAACCCATAGCTTGAAAATCATTTTTTAACTTCCAAAAGCTTTACAAAATTTATTATTTTTGAGATAAATTATATTAGAATCTTGTTGATTCGTTGTTTTTAAATTGTTTTGTGATGAAAATTGCTCAAAAATTTGCTGTTTTTGAGCTTTGATGAACCTCCCATGCGGAACCTCATTTCGAGGGAGTCAACTCGCCAAAGAAAGAAGAAGACACTACAATAGAGAAATCTCAAGAAATCCTCGGGGTTATGGTGAGATTTTGAGATAGGCATCCTATTTATATTTTTCACTAAAAAGTCTCACGAAATTCACACCAATATAAAATCTAATAAAATAATGAGATTTTTGAATACCACAATATTATTTTTCCTTTGTTTAAAATCCTGATTGAATACCAACGAATTTGGATAGACTCTAAAATAATCTTTTAAAATCCAAATCGTATACCACGAGACTTTTTTTCTATCCTTTAAAATGCTAATTGAGTACCAGTGGACTTTTTTGTTCAAAAACAACCCATTAAAATCCCAATCCAATACACCCCCTAAGATGTCATTATGAAATAAGAAAAAAAGAAAAAAAAAAGAGTAGAGGCATATAGGAAAAAGACATAAGGAGTAAACCGGTCATCCTGGTATCAACTCGTAATGCTTAAAGCATAAGAGACGTCTGGTCTCGTACATAGAATAACATACATGATGGATCCAATTGCTAATGCGTATGGAATCTTTCAGTCGGTGTCTTAAGATACATAGCCTTAGAAAGATGAATGCCATGATTGACGGAAAGAAAATCCCTTTTCGACCTATCCATACTAAACCTGTTTAGCATCTTATCTATGTACGTGGATTGGGATAATCCCAATAACCACTTGGATCCATCTCTATATATCCTAATACCAAGTATATAGGCCGCCTCTCCTATATCCTTTATGGTGAAGTTCTCTGACAACCAATTCTTTGTAGACTGCATCATGGGAATATCATTTCCTATAAGCAATATGTCATCCACATAAAGCACAAGGAAGACAATAACACTCCTACTAACCTTCTTGTAAACACATGGTTCATCTTTATTCTTGATAAAGTCATTACATTTAACAACTTCGTGAAAACGAAGAGTTAAGCTCCTGGAAGCTTGCTTTAGTCTATATATGGACTTCTGAAGTTTGCATACCATATGCTCTTGACCTTTGGATTCAAAACCTTCAGGTTGTGTCATATACACACCCTCCTTCAAGAATACATCAAGAAGGAAATTTTGACATCTATCTGCCAAACCTCATAATCATGATACGTGACTATCGCTAGTATGATCCTAATAGATTTGATCATGGCAATAGCTGAGAAGGATTCCTCAAAGTCAATGCCTTGCCTTTGACGATAACCCTTCGCAACCAACCTAGCTTTATAGGTTTGGATGTTGCCATCAGCATCAGTCTTCCTTTTGAAGACCCACTTGCACCCCATTCCTTCAAGTGGTGGAACCAAGGTCCATACCTTGTTCTGATGCATCGAATTTAGTTCAGACTCCATAGCTTTATGCCATTCTGAGGAGTCAACGTCTTTGATTGCCTTAGTGTAGGAAGTAGGCTCTTCATCCTCGACAGTTTGCTGGTTCTCAATCACAAAATCGTACCTCTCAGGTGGACGAATAACCTTAGAAGTCCTACGGGGCTGGGTGTCTCGCCTGATCAACAGACTCAGGCTCAGTAATCTGCTCATGCAAGTCTTGAATTTCTTCAAGTTCTACCTTACTCCCACTATGTACTTGAGAGAGTTGATCCTCCTCAAGAAATGTAGCATTCTTGGACACAAACATTTTGTAGTTTTCAGGGGAATAAAAGTAGTATCCCTTAGTTTCTTTGGGATAGCCTACAAAGTAGCACAAGGTGCTCCTAGCCCCTAACTTGTCTGGTGTTAGGATCTTGACATAAGCTAGACAACCCCACACTTGAGGTAACTCAAGTTAGGCTTTCGACCCTCTATATCTCATACGGAGTACTCTGAATAGATTTCGATGGAACCCAATTACAAAGGTGTAATGCCGTATACAGGGCAAATCCCCAAAATTATTTTGGGAGCTTCGTACCACTCATTATAGATCGTACCATGTCAAGCAAGGTCCGGTTCCTATTCTCAACGCACCATTTTGATGTGGTGTGTAAGGAGTTGTCAACAGTGAGAGAATTATATTCTCTCTTAGATAATCTTGAAAATCTTGACTCAGATATTCGTCACCTCAATTGGATCGAAGTGTCTTAATCATCTTGCCAAGCTGTTTCTCCACTTCATTCCTTCAGGCTTGTGTCTCATAAGATACACATATCAGTATCTAGACTTATCATCAATAAAGGTGATGAAATGGGAATATCTTCCACTAACTTGAGTAGACATGGGCCCACAAACATCAGAATAAATGAGTTCTAATAATTTATTGGCTCTATGACTCACAAGCTTCTCAAGCTTGGTCTTCGTTATCTTACTAGCCAAACAAGATTCATAAAGTCCATAGGATTCGAAATCCATGGAATCTAGATAACTATGATGAAGTCTAGACAATCTTATCTCATTAATGTATCCCAACCTAGAATGCCAAAGATAATATCGATTACCTAACCTCGGCTTCTTATTTTGAATGCTAAGAATGTCATTATTCGAATCTAAACCCAACATATACAATCTATACACCCTAGATGCGCAAGCATGAACAAGATCATTCATAATGATGAAAAACTTGTCATCTTTTATTATAAAGTGAAAACCAAATTATTTTAAATAGGGAATAAAAATAATATTTTGGAAAATAGATGAAAGACGGAGAGAGTGCGAGGCGGAGTTGCCGGAATCGGAGGCAGACGGAGGCGTGCGTCGAGGTGGAGAAGGTGAAGGCACGCTCGCCATTTTGTTTTTTTCTTCTTTGCTTCCAAAAGCTGCAGTTTTCGAAACTCAACTTTGGTATTTGCTTATTCGCAAATGCAATTGCAAATTCCACTCATGTTGGACTTATGTACAACAAAATAAAGTTTATGCACTACCTTCCAATTATGTTTAAACTCGTACAAAAAATTTATGAATATATTGAATTAAGATTTTAAAAGATTCTTAAGAATTGAAAGAATTAAAAAAAAAATTAAAAGACTTTTTTTTACAATTAAAATTTTATAAAATTGAATTTTAAGAAATTTTAATAAAATTCATAATATTTGAAAGGGTAATATACTAATATGGAATTATAAGACTTTAAAAAATTATATGAATTTTTAACAAACATTTAAATTACAAGAGTAAATAAAAAAATAATAAAGAAATACAATGATATTAATAAAAAAATAATTTAATATATTTTTCTCAATTAGTAAAACATAATAAATTTTTTAACAAACATTCAAAATTATTAAGCAACAATTATCCACATCAATGTTGTTAAAATCGAGATTTTAAGTAAAATCGGAAGGGGATTAAAAAATCGTAAAATGTGAAATCATAATGTAAAAAAATCGTAAAAGCGTATGGAATATTAGTAAAATCATTTTGATAAAAAAATAGTAAAAACGTAAAATCATAGTGATAAATCAAGATTTTAACAACAATGCTCCACATATCTAAAGTTATACTAGTCTTCCATGCTTTAGCATTTTCTCGTTCTTGCTCTTGGGTTTGACCAATGTATTGAAAATTATCTTCTTTATTTTGTATGAGAGCTATGCATATATGATTATAAGACCTTTTTTTATTAAAATAATTCTAAATTTGTATATATAACCTGTAACAGCCCGTTACATACTGGTAATGTTATCATTGCATATGGTATTAAGCGCAGTTACAATCACAGTAGGTGAGTTAATTAAATTACGGGTAAACTTTTTCTTTTATTACATCATTATCTTTAAGCATTAACAATTTCCGTAATCAATTAAAAACAACACCGTAATTGTAAATGCAAAACTCGCGGAAGCATAAAACATATTTATTATAACCCCTCCCAGCAATCCCATCAACTCTAGGTTATAAAATCACTTATTTTCAAATTTTACATAGTGGTAATCGATTACCATTCTTGAGGTAATCGATTACCAAAAGTTCCAGAATGAGGCAGTATCTAATTTCGGGCTCACCTGTTTTGGGTAATCGATTACCTTACATAGGTAATAGATTACTGAACTAGGTAATCGATTACCTATGCAAAAATAATCGATTACTTTGATCACAGTGGCTCAATTTTGCGTCCCCTGTTTCAGGTAATCGATTACCACACTGAAGGTAATCGATTACCCTATTGTAGAATCACATTTTGACAACTTTTTTCTTTACAAAAGGGGCTATGTGTTCTACTCCTAACACTCCAATACTCAATATACAACTTGTACAAGTACTAATGTAGGCTCTAGGCCTTTCCATCATGCATATTCATTATACAATGTATCAATTACAATATTTTCCAATTCCAAAGCCATTTAAACATCAAATGGTCACTTTACTTCACAAGTCTCCGAATGCCTCCAAAACACAAAATATGTGGTTATGGACAAGTCTCATGCTCACCAAGATATCAATATAAACAAGAGGCGTAAATATACATCAATTTCAAAAGACTTAGAATATAGTCATGAACACACAAAAGCATGGCAATATCAACATGCAATATGTGAAAGTAAAATGGCCTTGAAAGTCGATGCATGTGAGAGGGAAAAACAAAATTTTTCTCAAACGGAATTACACATGCAATCAAGATTCTTGCTTTAAGACAACATGATATACCATGTTCGTGATTCAAAACTCCAAGGTGATCAGTGTCAGGTTTGAAGGGTTCAAACCCTCTAACGTTGATCCGCACCACCCCACGTCAAGATGCAAGAACCCTTCTTGAAAAGCCAACAATTGACCACCACAAAGAAGCTTGCTAGGCGTCCAATGGATGAAGGAGAAGGCAAGGTAAATGTGTTTAGAAGAGTGGAATTTTCAGCATGAAAACTTCACAAAAGTGGTGCATGGATGCTCTTAGAAAAGGCTAGGTTATTTTGTGAAACCATATCGAGACTAAATATGAAACAGGATAAAGAGTGCTTATAATTTATTTGCGACAATATAAAAGGTCCACATCTATGTCCTAATTTAATCAAAAGATTATCTCTAGGACACCCATATACTAACAAGCTCCCACTTGGCCTAGAGCCAATCAGACCTAAGTCGTATACCCAAAGCCTCATAATGACTATCATGTTTTCTATGAGAAACAACCTTTGTCAAAGAATCGGCCAGGTTATCATCTGTGGGAACATAATCCATCTTTTCATCCATCTTATTAGTGATTTCTCTAATCAGGTGATATCTGCGGAGCACGTGTTTAGATCTTTGATGAGACCTAGGTTCCTTTCACTGCGCAATGGCTCCTGTGTTCTCGCAAAGCAACTGTATGAGCTCATCCACGCTTAGAACCACCCTTAGTTCAGATATGAACTTCTTGATCCACACGACCTCCTTAGCCGCTTCTGAAGCAGCTATGTATTCAGCTTCTGTCGTTGAATCTGCTGTTGTCTCCTGCTTGGAACTCTTCCAAGATACTACCCCACCATTTAAGGTGAATACGAACCCTGATTGTGACTTACAGTCATCTTTGTCACTTTGAAAGCTGGCATCAGTGAACCCTTTCACTGTAAGCTCATCAACCCCACCATAGAACAGAAACGCATCCTTAGTTCTTCTTAAGTATTTAAGGATGGTCTTGCGATGTGCCTTCAGCACATAGGTAAATTCAAGCCAAAAAGAGAAAGATAATGGACTATTCCTTAGTAAAAAGGCAACATTTATTATTGTTTTTCTTAAATTCCAATTTCAGGATTGTTCAACTGATTTTATGCTCACTTTGTAGGAAAAGCAAACAAATCTGGAACAAAATGAGGATTTGCCAAAGTGAAGACCCACGCTCACAGCGTGGATGTAACGCTGGTGGCGTGGGAGTTCAGAAGCATCCACGCCCACGGCGTGAAACTGACGCTGATGGCGTGGGAGTTCAGAGGCATCCACGCTCTCAGCGTGGATATGACGCTGACGGCGTGGGAGTTCAGAGGAAGCCATGCTCTTGGTGTGGATTTGACGCTAAGAGCGTCAGTTGCGGAAACCACAGCCGTGTTTTCACAAGGGCAAAATTGGAAAAAAAGGAAAACAAGTGATAAAAGGGAGGAATTAGCTCATGAAGGGATATGATATACACAATTCTGACTTGGGAGGAGACGGTCGTTGCTGAGAGGGATCTCTGATCAGTGTTCTTCGTTCTTCATTTTCTTTTGTTGTAATTTACCTTTCTTGTTGAATATTTGAGATCAGTCATGAATATGATTGGCTAGATCTCTTCTTATTGTGGTAAGGGTCACAACCCTGAATGTGAACCCCTTGTAGTTTGGATTTAATTTACATATGTTTATCAGATTGAATATATTTTCCTTCGTTCTTCATCTCTTCGTTCTTTTAGATCTGATCACTCTAATGGATCGCTAGGGTTAGGATTCGCAATAGGGATATTGTGATCCTAATTCCTGACAAGGAGGAAAATAACTGTTCATGTATGCACTAGGGATAGGCTACATGAATCGCAACGTGAAAGATTCACCGATTTATGTGTTTAACCTAAAAAGGAAGCAATAAGGAATTAGGGTTCTAATAGGGTTAACAAGGTTAAGATCACTAAGGGATTAGGGCTTAACCAATAAAATAAAAGATGGTTAATCGTTTGATCAATGGGTAAATCGCATGTAAACCTTGATTCAGATTACAAGGTGGAAATCAGACAGGTGTTTGTCCTCTTACTGCAATATTTTCTCAATTGTCTTTCAAACCTATTTTTATTCAAACTTGTTCATATGTTTTATTTTTACAAAACCCTAAAAATACGCAATTTACTTTTCAATTTACTTTTCTGAAGTAATCAACACCATTTGTCACATCCCTTGATCCGTTCAACTTAAAGGGACTGGTCATTGTAATACTTGGTCTACAATCTATGTGGAGACGATACTTTACTTATCACTTTTATTATTTGGAACGATCGGTACACTTGCCGAGAGTGCAACAAGTTTTTGGCGCCGTTGCTAGGGATTGTAATTGCCAATATTATAAATAACCGTTGATCTTTGAGCTTGGAAATTTTTATTTATTTATTTATTTATCATTTTAGGATTTGTTCTATCTTGATCTACATTTTTGTAGGTATTACTAGCCATCTTCTTTGAGTTTTATGCGAGGTAGACTTGCTCCTGAAGATCTTGTGTTTGATCCTGAAATCACAAGGGCTGAGAGGAAGCTGAGAAAGGTTGCCAAGCAGATAATTTGGGAAGGTCCGATTAGTGAACCTGTTCAACCAATACAAGAGATGGCGAATCACAATAACGCCGGAGGAGGTCCCAACAATCAACCTCCTGCAGCGGAGTTGATGGAGTCAATTATGGCTCCAATGTTCACAAGGCCGAACTCTAGTGTTGTCCGGCCACAGATACAAGCCAACAATTTTGACATCAACCCGTCTCCTATCAACTTGGTGGAAAAGACTTCTTTCGGTGGTGAGGATTACGAAGATCCTCACGACTTCATGGATGGATTTCTGAGAATCTGTGACACCACCAAGCACAACGGAGTGTCTTATGTAGCACTTACTGAAGAGTGCAGTGGCATTATAACAAAGAAGTTTACACCAAAGTCTTCGAGATCCTGGGAGTTTCAACATCCCAATTGCGATAGGCAACACCAATGTTGGCCGGGCACTTTGTGATCTTGGAGCAAGCATCAATTTGATGCCATTGTCGATGTGTAAGTCGTTGGGGATTACTGAATTGAAGCCAACTATGGTCTCTCTAAAGCTTGCTGATCGTTCAATGAGGAGATCTAGTGGAATCATAGAAGATGTTCTTATTAAAGTTGACAAGTTCATCTTCCCTGCTGATTTCATTGTGTTAGACATGGAGGAGGAAAGTGAAATGCCTCTTCTGTTGGGTAGACCATTTTGGCCACAACTCGAGCTATGATTGATGTAGAACAAGGAAAGCTCGAGTTGAAGATGAATGAAGAGAAAATCACCATCAATGTTTTCGATGCTATGAAAACTTCATCTGATGAGAGTGATTGTTTCAGACTGGATTTGTTTGAAGAGGTGGTTTTGGAGGAGAGAAGTGAGCTTCAAGAGCTTGAAGAGGAGTTGAAGGCTCAAGATGAAGCTACTCCACAAGAAGAGCTAGAAGTTATTTTTGAGGTGCTAGAAAAGAAGGAAAATGATCTAATTACAGTAGTACCAAAAAAAAATTGAAGGAGTTACCTGAAACTCTGACATATACCTTCTTTGGAGATGAAGAGCAATACCCAGTAATCATCAATAAAGATTTGTCTAAGGTTGAGAAAGTGAGCAAGAAGGAAGTCCATCGGCGGTATGAAGAAAGCAAGCCAAAGGTTAAGATGGAAAAGCACAAGAGTAAGAAAAAACTTGCGAAAACCAAGTTTAAAATTCCTGCGAAACTTCCTTCTCACCTACATACATATAATCCTGGAAAGACACAACATTGGATCAAGAAGACTGGGTCATCATTGGTTGCGTGCTTCCGACCACCATGAATCTTAAACGATTCCCATCAGGCTCGTGACGTTAAACAAGCACTCATTGTGTAATGCCCGGCCGCTTCAAGAATTAATGACTATCCCCACATACTAACACGAGACTTTTTAGTGTGCTATTTCCTCACTCGCACACTTCCTGGGAAAACTTCCCAGGAGGTCACCCATCCCATAATTGCTCCAAGTCAAGCACGCTTAACTGTGGAGTTCTTCATTTCCGGGCTACTGAAAAGAAGATGCATCTTGTTAGTATAGGTAGTACCAATTAATTCTTATAAGTTATTCCAAACTGTGCAGTCTCACATCTGTACAGTCTTTGGAATCCCTCTCTTTCGGGTGTCGATTCGATTTATCCATGCATGTAACCCCCGTTAGAAGCCTGTCAGGAGCCGCTCCTTGTCCATGCCCTTTCGCACCGGCGATCACTCCCCGCCCTCGTCAGCGCTCAAGATGTTACATGCCCACCAGCTTTCGCCTGGTTCGTCCTCGAACCACACCGTACTAGGAGAGATGCCCCGCTCTGATACCACTTGTAACGCCCGGCCGCTTCAAGAATTAATGACTATCCCCACATACTGACACGAGACTTTTCAGTGTACTTTTTCCTCACTCGCACACTTCCTGGGAAAACTTCCCAGGAGGTCACCCATCTCAGAATTGCTCCAAGTCAAGCACGCTTAACTGTGGAGTTCTTCCGTTCCGGGCTACCGAAAAGAAGATGCATCTTGTTAGTATAGGTAGTACCAATTAATTCTTATAAGCTATTCCAAACTGTGCAGTCTCACGTCTGTACAGTCTTTGGAAGTCTAAACAATCTTATCTCATTAATGTATCCCAACCTAGAATGCCAAAGATAATACCGATTACCTAACCTCGGCTTCTTAGTTTGAATGCTAAGAATGTCATTATTCGAATCTAAATCCAACATATACAATCCATACACCCTAGAAGCGCAAGCATAAACAAAATCATTCATAATGATGAAAAACTTGTCATCTTTTATTATAAAGTGAAAACCAAATTATTTTAGGGTATTATGTTTATCATGTAACATGATATAACACCACTTTCCTACACACACATTAAAGAGGTGGGGTCCACATGTTTTTTTTTCTCTTTCATCATTCCACTTTCTCTCTCTATCTTTGTGTGTGTATTGGAAACAACACTTAAATCATGTAACATAACATTAATAAAACCCATTATTTTAAGGGAAAATATTTTCTCACGTTGCATGAGAATCCAATTCTCATGTTGTGACTCTTCGATTTGCGTGTAAAACTTTTCTTTTCTTTTTTTCCTTTTTAATAAATATACGACTCATCACTAGTGAAGTCACAACATGAGAATTGAATTCTCATGCAACATGAGAAAATCAAATCCCTTATTTTAAATAGGAAATAAAAAAAAATATTTTGGAAAATAGATGAAATATAGAAACAATTATTCAAATACTGCCTTTGGAGTGTGTTACCCCTACAGCATTTTTGATCTACCACGATAGGTTGTGATAGGCTTGATATATTCAGTAACCGTAACTTTTTACCTCGTATAGTATCGAACAAAATACCTAGTATGACTGCCATATTTAAATTATTATTTTTCCTTCCAAAATGAAAATACGCCACTTACATAAGTACAAAACTAAAAGCGCAATTAGTTTCCGTTTAAAAGCAAAAGTATGATTTTGACAAAAATTATAAAAGTTAAACTTTCCCTTAAATAATAACTTCAGTCTTTCTAAACGGAACACAAACTAGAAAAAAGAAACCCTGAAGTAGTTGTTGTTTCCTTGCAAAACATCTACCAAAACGGATTTTATTTGACTTTTTTACACAATTGTTCAGGGGGTGGAGGTTTATTTTGGTGGACCCGAACACATAGTGAGAATTATTCTAGATTTGGGTAATCTGCATTCAAATCATTGTATTAAAAATAAAATAAAAATTAGACCAAGTACCGAAGCTGTTCAATCAAGCAGCGCAAATCCTTCTCGGAGCTTCCACCACCCTCTCTAATGGCGTCAAGCGCCGCCGCCTGCAGCTTCAACGCCTGCCTTGTTTCTACAGCGCTTTCGCTCACCGACTCAGCCAGAACTCGACCCAACTGGTCCGAGTCGGGAACGGTTTTTTCACCCTCGCACACCTTCTTGGCCACCTTCAACTCCTCCACAAGCAGCGTCGCGTCCACGAATTGGTCAGCAGACATTGGCCACGCAAGCATCGACACCCCAGCCACCACCGATTCCAGCACCGAGTTCCACCCGCAGTGAGTCAAGAACGCGCCCACCGCCCTATGCCTCAGTATCAGCACCTGTGGGGCCCACCCTCTAATCACGAGGCCCCTACCAGCTGTTTCATCTTCGAATCCCGCTGGAACAATTCCTTCTTGATTTTCGTTCTTTGCCTTTATTGACCAAATAAAATGGACCCCACTCTTCGCCAAACCTGATGCAATAGCCACCGTCTGATCGTTGGTGAGAATCATTTGACTCCCGAAACACACATAAACCACCTTACGATCCCCTCGTTGATCAAGCCAGGACACGACGTCGTTTACAGACACAGAACTGGACCCACCTCTCTGCGTGGTAGATAAGTCATCCGCAGGAAGCAACGGTCCAACCGCCCACACACGATCATGGCCAAGTTCCATTTTGAGATACTCAAGATAACGATTCTCCAACTCGGAGAACGAGTTCACAACGAGTCCCCAACTTGCAATGTTCCCGAGAAACCAATCCCTGAAGCACTCTGAATCTGGGTATCCAGCAACGTAGCTCCGAAACAAGGGAGACACCTGCCACCAAGGGTAAGTGGGTGAGTTGGGAAGCTTGTGAAACGAAACGACATAGTTTTCGTCGTCGTTGGTTCGCTTCGGCAGTTCCTTCCAGAGAAAGTACATGGTGGACAAAGCGAAAGCACCAGAAGGGGAAAAGACGAGTCTCCGAATTCCGAGTTCAGAGGCAAGGTTTTGGGTCCAACCGCAGAACATGTCAGAAATTATATATTGTGGAGGGGAAGGGTGAGATTTGAACCATTGGAGGAGAGGGTCGTGGAGCTTTGAGAGAGAGAACATGATGGGTCGAATGGAGTGGGGCATGTCTTTGGCGTTCTCGATTCCTGGAGGGATAGAAGGGTGAGAGGGGAATGGGAAGATCAAAGGGTGAACGGAAGGGTGTGATGAAAGGAGATGGGTTAGGAGGGTTTGGTTTTTTGGGGTTGTGACCACCGTTATGGTGAGGTTGCTTCCATTTGTGGCCAGTTTGTGGGTTAGGTCGAGGAGGGGTATCATGTGGCCCTGAGCTGGGAACGGAATCACCAACACGTGCGGCGGCGCATTGCTGTCGCCGCCTTGAACCGTCATGGTGGGTAACCCGTTGCAGCCTTGCAGGGGATTATTTCGAAAAGGGACAACGAAGCAGCCAAAATGGTATAGAAATCAAATTAGAATGAGAATAATAAGAAAAGAGATTCTTTTATGCTAGTCAAGATGATATCAGATCTGTTTTTTTATTATTACTTCATAATAAATATATTATTAACTTTCTCTTAATATATATATGTGCGTTCCGAATCGATCATCCTTATAGGGGTAAAACTTATATTATTTTAAAGAATGTATGAAAGAATTGATAAAAAAATATAAAAGTGTGGATCTCATTTCTTGTGAGATGAGAGTGAAATAACATAAATTATATAAATATTTTTTTCTTACAAATATTTTTTAATATTCTATTTTATAAATTATCTCTTAATATTATAAAGTACATTTACTATATGCAATACCAATTTTTCTTAATTTCATACTTGTTATATAAATTTCTATAAACTTAGCATATTATTTATTTTGACGTATATTGAAATTTAAACTTAGCATATTATTGTTAACAATATATATATATATTTTTTAAGTTAACGTCATATGAATATAACAAAATTGACATTATTAACGATACAATAATCTTTTTTAGTTTCATACCTATTAAATATATTTCTATGATTGAATAAGAGATTGAACAAGAGGTGTCCAGCCCAATTAAGGGTAGCTGGCGATTCAATATACCAAGTGTAGACATGGACATTGGTATATCTGGGGTGTGTTTGTATGGACACATCTGATGTGCGAGAGATTGGGCATAAATGCTCCGGCGAGTAGGTTGACATTGCGAATGTGTGTCCTCCAAGTACTGTGCGAACTCATTTATAGGGAGTTATTGTGGTGGTTAGGGAGGTAATGTGAGTAGTTTTGCATATGACATGGTGTGGTCATACATAATGAGTTAGAAATAGTGGTTGGATGATGGTGGGGAAGAGTGACGCGAGAAGACGATGCAGGGTGAAAGTCATAGTGGTCCAACTGAATCTGTTACTGATCTAACAAACTTAGTTAAATTATTCTCATTTCTCACATTCTATTATTCAGTTACAATCACATGCCCAACGTTATCTGGGCTTAGTCTATATATTGGGACTTAGCCCATTCAGATCAAATATACAATTCATATTGTACTCAACCATTAATTCATTCTCATCACTAATCTGATACCTTTCACAGGGGCTTCTTGTAGTGGCAGCGCAGGTAACAAAGGCATGGAATACTTCTCTACTCCAATAACGGCAACATGTGTTCGGGGTGCTAATTATGGATTAAGCGGTACAAGCCCAACTCGCTTGTTTATGGCCTCTTTCTCTTTCTCTTTTTGGTAGTTTATTGCTTTTTTTCATACCCGTTTCTAATGGGTTGGGCTATGGATTCTTTCAACTTCTAGGGTTTCGGATTCTGGTTCCCTTGCGTTTGGTACATGAAAATTTTTTATTTATCTGAGAATCTCGATCTTCAAAAATATGATTTTTACATCCAGTTTATGATAATATCCGGAAATTTAAAATTTTGAAAAATTCAGTTTCTCGAAAATTCCGAAGAATACCGCATACCAAACGACCCATTAGTTAAATGTTGTCTCGAAGAGGTGGGATTGGGTTGGGCTTTCTTGAAGATTCTTCCTTGAAAGGAAAGAAGTCATCCACTACAGCTAGACTACATAATCCCAATATTTTTAATAATATATGTTGTCATATTTTCTTGTTCATGTTCCTTTAATTAAATTATAACTTCGAAAAAATTGATAATTAATAGAACAAGTATAGTCATTTAAAAGAAAGTTTTTTTGTTTTTACTTTTTGCTTAGTTACTATTATGCAATTGAAGCTATAAAAAACGAGAAAAACAAAAATAAGCAGATTGGAATCTAACTTTTTTTTTTTTATCTTCCCAAGTGATGAACAAGTAATAACATTGGATCAGGGGCAGTGTGCCAAGCCTGAAGTTTTGTTAGCTGCCGAGCCCAAAACTCGAGAGAGCACCTAATGCTTTCTAGCGGACTTAGCCAAATCAGAACATTATTAAAATCGGTCCGGTCATTGACTCGGTCAAGGTAATGGGTCTTTGGGTCACTGGTTCAACCGCATAACCCGGTCATTATATATAATTTTATAATTTATATTAAAAAATTATAAATATACTCAAATATCTATAAAAAATGATTAAAAATTCAAATATTTTAATATAAAAAATAATAAATCACATATTATTATCCAATAAAGAATCAAACAAAAATATTATGACCATGTACGAGACTTTAGGATCAGAAAATGACATCTCTAACTATAAATCAAATCAAATTTTTTCCATAGTGCATAATTGGGATAATAGTACTATTGTAAATACATACTTATGTAAGTCAATAAGTAAAAAAATATTCAAATATGTCTATTATGATTTTTTTTGAAAAAAGAAAATTGGAATCTTTTTTGTGACTGGGTCGGGTCACCGGTTAACCGACCGGGTCACCGGTTTTCAAAAAAACCAGCCGAGTCGCACCGGTTATGATGCATGGCCGGTCCGTTGCTTGAACCGGACCGGCTATATGACCGGTTTACTGGTTCTCGGATTGACCCGGTCTGGTTGGTCCGGGTTTAATAACGCTGCTTAAAAGAATCCAACGAATAATATGCGATTATTTCTTCAGGAAAAAAAAATTATATTAGCATCTGTTAAACCGTTTATTCCTCATTAAATAAAATAAAGGTGATGTAACGTTTATGTTATTTAATATGAATGAGAAAAGTGTGTGTCATCTTAAAAAATGTAAAGTTGTGTCATTTTAAGAGAGAGACAAAGGAGGAGAGAGTTGACAAAAAATAAAATACAGGGGTGGGTCCCACCTCTTTGTGAGAGTGAAAGGATATAAGTTGTGTCATTTTAAAAAAATAAACACTTTTCCCACAATGAAAAGGAAAAATTGAAGCCAAATCACATTAACTCCGCAGCGGCAGTTGTTAATATTCCAAATCTTAAAGTTAAAGGTCATGAAATCATCACTAATAAAAACTAAAAATTTCTAGCAACGTGAAATTATTTCAGAAAGGATGTGGCTGACCTAATAATAGTAAGTGCATGGCACCAACCAAACCATCACCCTCACTATATAATCCAGATAAGTCTACGAGGCCTCGTTAGTAACAAAGATTGTCACTTGTCTAGCATATTCAAATGAGATCTAAGCAAGAATCAATGGCTTTAAGCTCAAGCTTTTGACACAACAATATTATTGAGTCGATTATTAGATTAGTCTGATTGGATCGAGCCAGTAAGATTACATGGGAGGAAAAGATCTTCCTACTAGGTTTTCACATAATTATGTTCATAGTAACTTAGACTCGAGATCACTAATTAAATTAAAATAATTGCTTATCAGTTAATTCACGTTCTTGTTATAGACTTATAGTTAGTTAATTAACTCGATAATGGCACTTGTCAAGCGTCGTTAATTAAGAGAAACGGTGTGGCTGATCCTTACTTGGTGCAAAAGCAACGTATATCCACGCAATGTAGATTTAATCGAACAAAGCTTTAATATGTTCACCTGAACCTTTTTCCTAGGTGGATTCTTGGATCATTCAAACAATAATTAAATAAAACTAGAAAAAAATTGTGAGGATTTTCTTGGGATCTCCTTCATATTATCCTTTCAATTTCCCAATGATCTTCTAGATTCCTTTAACACGAGTGCATTAATTATTGTGCAAGGATTTGGCTTATTTCCATGGATTATATTTCAAGGCTAGTTCCTTTCTGTCTTGAAACTCTCTGCCTTTGAAGCTCATTTTGTTGAAAATGTTCCTGATTTGGAAGTCATCGATTGGATTCAAAGTTTCAGAAAATGTTGGTTTAATTAATATCTGTCTTGTCTGCCACTTTGGATTTTGACAAAGGGTTTTATAATTCTAATGTTGAAGGAGAATTGAAATCTCATGTTGTAGAGATAAAAAAACATGTGATACCACTGTGTTAGAAAAAATTATATGTAGGACCCTTGTCAGGATGGAAATCGAAGGGTATATAGGAAAATTTGAATTCTCATATTAAATGAGAATTATAAACCCCTTTGACAAATTAGGAATTGAAATTCTAGGATATTCCTTGATGTGGTGATCCACTAGTTACACTACTACCGTAAAAGATGAAGCACACAATTGTGCGCTTTGCATGATGTTCACACTTTGCACAATCAAAATGACTTTAATCAGAGTTCTATTTTTATGTTTTAAAGAAAATGTGATGAAATAAAACAAATTGTAAAACAAGGTGCTTTTTAGTAATAACATTTCCTCACAACGAATAATGATTGCTATTCCAGCCACTATTCTTCAAACGGCTTATTTTCTGTTGAGTCTTGCATATTAGTTTTGTTTTATTTTTACAAACATAAGCTTTACAGCTGATCACCATATTTAATTATAAGCTTTTCTGTTTATCAAAAAAAATAAAAAATTATAAGCTTTTCTAAACATGTCCGGCTTTTCATTTCACTTTTTCGTTGTCTTTTTTGGAATTACCCCAAACTATATTTAGCTTTTCTCTTGTCTATTCTGAACGAAGACCGTAATTTCATCGCGGACATTATTTAGATACTCAGTTGATTACTGTAATTTAACGACCGTAATGCAATATTTCCAATCTAAATTGAGGACATGTCTGTGTTTGATTGGTTTCAAGCCTGTAAATCCTTACTTTTTTTCCATGGACCACAGCACGTCAATGAATAAATCTAATCATGACCGTAATCCCGAGTCTATATTATTTTTATTATTTTTTTGGTAAACTAGTCTATATTATTTTTGTTCGTTCTTTAATTGTCTCATTTCAGACAATAAATAGCAACAGAGTATAAGCAAACTATGCAATAAATTAAGGGAAAAATTACTATTGTAGGAGAGTAGTTTTCTCTTCAACACACTCTTCAAAATTTGTGTTACATTTTATTTTAGTTTTTTTTTTAAATGATAGGTCTCATATCTATGATTAGATATCTTGATGCACTTACAGTTGGCCCATTCTATATGGCCCCAACCATTGATTCAAGAAGCTCGTAGTTAATTAGAATTGTTGCTCAATAAGTACGACTCAATTGTTGAAAGATACAATGATTTAAAATATAACAAATTACAATCAAATCCAAGCCCTAGTAAAGCAGCATATGTGATTGTGATTTGCTTAGAAAGAAAAGGAAAGCAATACATTTGGCGTAATTTGAGATTAAAGATTTGGGATGTATTTTGAATTATTTATTTGTAATTTTTTATTTATTTATAGATGTTAATTAATGTTATATTTATTTTAGGAAGTTTTATTATTTTTAGGATTTGAGATTTCGAATTTTGAATCAATTTATAATTAGTCTATTAAAGGGTGCTTATGACCCTTATTCTAGGAGTTGAATATTATTATTTTGTTAAATGAAATCAATATTATTAAATCCGGCCCGATTATTGACCCGGTCGAGGTACTGGGTCACTGGTTAAACTGCATGACCCGGTAAGTATATGTAAATCTACAATTTATATTAAAAAACTATAAATATACTTAAATACTTGTAAAAAAGTATACAAATTTCAAATATTTTAATATGAAAATAATAAATTACATATTATTGTCCAACAAAAGATCAATCAAATATATAATATTTGTGATACTAGTGTTTCAGGTTCAGTAAACGACATCTCTAACTATAAATCAAATCAAAATCCACTGCATATTACATAATCAAGATAATATTAGTGTTGTAGGTACATAATATATGTAAGTTAATAAGCTATAAATCACTCAAATATTTCAAAAGAAAACAAATAATTTGTGTTTGAGAGTTAAAAAAAGAAGACATTAATTTATGAAAATAAATTAGGTTTTTTTTTATATAGAACGGGCTGGGTCGCCGGTTGAACCGACCAGGTCATCGATTTTTATGAAAATCAGCCGGGTCACACCGGTTCTGTAACATAGCCGGTCCAATATGAAAACCGGACCGGTTACATAACCGGTTCACCGGTTTCCGGATCGACCCGGCTGGGTCAGTCCGGTTTTTATAACAATAATTGAAATTAAGAATCACATGTTACTTTTTTGTGAAATCATAACTTTCTATTTAATCACTTTTATATGCGTTTTCGGCATCATAACATGAAAATTGAGAAGCCCATGGATTAATGCTATCAAATATAAATCTACCAGATTTATGGGGACGTAAGTGTGCCACCATCATGATCTTCATCTTTGTTAGTAGGGAGAAGTTTAATATCTGACACTAATGGGTTTATTTTAAAAGTAAAAATAATATCAAAATCTTTGAATCTTGTTGTCATAATTCATCTTGTAGAACTTCATCATTATATTTTATCCCTATATGCAAGTAAGCAATATACTATATGCAAGTAAGCAATATATTAGAAGACCGTTACACTTTTCAACAATTAAGAAGTTCATTTTATAAGAGAAAAAAAACCATGGATTAATGCTATCAAATATAAATCTACAAGATTTGTGCGTTGACGGGCCACCCCGGCCCGTTAGGCCCTAGCCCGCGCAGGCCAGGGCCAAACAGCCCATATATTAACCAGCCCGCACGGGCCAAAAATTCATATAACCCAACGGGTTAGGGCCAGCCCGCGGGCCACATTAAAAAATATTCTGCACCATTTTTTCCAAACCTTTGCAAGTAAGGTCTTCCCAGTTCCAGGTTCTCCATATAATATGACCCCCTTGGGAGGCTTGATACCAATGTCTTCATACAGTTCAGGATGTGTCAGGAGTAGCTCAAATGACCATATAGTGATATAGGCACCAACATAAAGGAATGTCAATTGACCCAAATCCCAATTTATTCATCTCCCTAATTATTCCATTAAATGACAAGAAAAATAAAAAAATATGAAATAAAAAATAAAGCTAGAAACAAGAAAAATGCTATTAGGCTATATTAGCTGAAATCAACCAGCGCAATTAACTATCAATGGAAAATACAAACCCCTCACTCTCACACCCTTTTGCTTGCAAAATCTCCAACGCTTTCCACCTTCTGAGTCTCTGAAGAGTTTCACAGTTCACACCCTCCTTCAAAGAATATCATTGAAAACCCATTGCTCTCTGCTTCCCGCTCGCTCTCTATCCCTTGCTTTTGTGCTCTGTAGTGTACCCAACAACATATTTTGAGATGGGTCCATTCAGAATGAAGAGCTTTTGCATCCGATTCTGTTTTTAATTTTGATTGGATCAGCTTTAAAAATCAGAACCAAGATTCCAAAATTTGGTCTTTTTTCCAAATCTGATTCTGGGTCCTGAATTGCCTTTTCTGGTTTGTTCAAAATTGATTCTGAATCCTTCTTTATTTCTCCTTTTTTAACTAACATACAAGCACCCATCTCAATTTTCTTTTTGTTGTGTACCATAAGGCTAGAAAAGGCTCTTTTTTTTTGAGCTTTGAGAGAGCGAGCGGAAGAAAAGGTTGTTGGTACTCATGGCCGCAGCAAAGAACAGTGGCAAGGAGGGTGTTCATGAAACTCACAATGTTATTTGTGAAAGTGAAAGCCAAGATTGGGAGATTGAAAAAGGAAAGGGTCTTGGTTTCAGCTCAGGGAGACAACAATGGAGGAAGCAAGTTTTTGATGAAGTTTCCACCTCACACAAACGCCAAAACCGAAAATCAGAAGAACAAGCTAAACTCATACCTTCTCAATGCCTTCCTATATGCCTTCCAGATTCCCTACCAACTTCTGAGTTGCAACAGAATCAAAACCAAAATCAGAAGAACAAGAATGATGTTCAGAAAGGAAAAAGGGAGTACCTTTACAAAGAAGAAGAAGAACGAGTTGAAGAAAGAAGAAATCATAAGAGAACAAGAATGAGTTGAACAATCTGTGAAGAAGAATAACTAAGAGAAGAAGAAGAAAAATCCCTAGTGAAGAAGAACGTTCATGAATACGAAATTGGGAAATTAGGTTTTCATAAAAAAAATGGGTTAGCCCTTTCATAACCCAAAATGAATGAGGGCTAAAAAAAAGAGGGCTGAAAATGGCCCTATTATTTGGGGGCTAAAAAAAGGCAGGGCTGAAAATGAGGGTTAAAAGGGTGGCCCAATGGTTTGGGGCCTATTTGACAGCTCTAGCCAGCATCACGATCTTCATCTTTGTTAGTAGGGAGAAGTCTAATATTTGAAACTAATGAGTTTATTTTAAGGGAAAAATGTGTGTTATTTTAAAGGATGTAAAGTTGAGTCATTTTAAGAGAGAGAAAGAGATAGATAAAGGAGGAGAAAGAGTTGATAAGAAAAAATAAAGGTGTGGGTCCCATCTCTTTGTGAGAGTGAAAGGATATAAGTTGTGTCATTTAAAAGGATAAACATTTTCCCTTATTTTAAAAGTAAAAATAATATCAAAAGTTTCGAATCTTGTCGTCATAATTCATCTTGTAGAACTTCATCATTATATTTTATCCCTATATGCAAGTTAGCAATATATTAGAAGACTGTTACACTTTTCAACAATTAAGAAGTTCATTTTATAAGAGAAAAAAAATGAACCTTTTTTTGTTGGAGCAATAAACGTAAGTTAATTTTGGAAGTGTAGCGTTGGAATCTATAAGCCCACTATGTTCCCTTAAGGGATTGAGTCTCTGTATGGGTTATATCTCCAGCGTAAGGTAGCAACCTGGCTGGAAGATAATGTCCCAAGTTTACAGTAAGATAACAATGGAGTTTGGGGTGTGTGTATGTGAGGCTTAAAATAAATGGGTTCAACAACAATACATAAGATGCCTCCTCTGTCTATGGAGAGGGGCTTTATAGGGGGATCAGGGTGTCGATTTTGTGTGGGTTGGTGACGGGGTCAACTCCCTTAGGGAACCGTTGGGGAAGGCTAACACTGCTATCATAGCAGTGATGCAGATCCTGCGCCTGGCGGTGTCAGCGCGCGACAGAGGGGCGATCTGGGGCGGTCCCCAGAGAGTTGGGGTCTCAAGGTGAGACATTTTGGTGTCTCTCTTGGAGAAGAGTGCCACCTTGGGCGCCGAGGGGTTGGTGAGTTGGTAGGGCTGACGTGGAGGCATTTGAGGGGCTTGGGCTTAGACTATTGGGCCACTATGGTATTGGGCCATCCGGAACAAGAGCCCCCCAGCTTGGTAGCAAGCGTAGGTTGGTGCCGAGATGATTTGTCTTAGGCGTTCTGTCGGCTCATGATAGTTTAGCTTGAGGATCTTTGGCAACTCGACGGGGTGGTTCTTTGCTCGGCGTGCTTGATTGGCTCATGGTACTCGTGCTTTGATTAGCCATGTGTCTCCTGCCTAAAGGTACAAGAGTCTGAGAGCCTCCGAAAGTTTGCAATGATGGATGCCACCATTATTTCAAATAACTGCAAGCACTCAAACATCGCGAATCGCGGAGCATTAATGCGACGAGAGGGGTGTCTTGTCCCCCTATAATTACCAAAGGACCCTCCATCTGAACTGCCCATCGTGTGACGGTTGTCCAAATCTTACGATCGTCGTTGAAAGACGTTACACGTGTACGTCACACCTAAGGGGAAGTAACATCGCTTGAAATTACCGTAGCATTCTTCATCTGAACTGCTCATGTTTGGCTAGATCACACGGTCATCATCTCGAGACGCTTCATATGCACAACTATTTAAGAGGGGTTTTTCTTTAGAGCGCAACTTTCATTACTCTTTGTTCTTTTTCTCCTTTTTCCTTCGGTGGGGGTGCTTGCGCTGATTTTCAGTTCCTCTCTTCTTTCTACAATCTTTGCTGCCGCAGGTATAGTGTTACTGGCCCGTCTTTTTCCTTGTTTCTATGCTTTCTTTCATCTTTTGGTTCTGTTTTTCCGTATTTTGTGATGGTTGAGTTAAAGGATTTAACTGGGGAGGTATTTCCCGAGTTGGAGGTAACTGTTAAAGATGAAGAGTTTGACGAAGCTTTTCATGATTGTGAAGTGGGGGAACATATGCTGGCGTTTCTCACTAGCCGGGTGGGGGAAAGTAGCAGTGTTTCCTCCCGTCGCTTTTTAATTCTAGGGGTTGAGTCACTCCCTCATGGTAGGGTACCTGAGCTTCTGGGTTTTAGTGAAGAAGAGATTTGTAAACTTTTGCTTGAAAGGGCTTTGGGACCCATGGTTCTCTATTCTGGTGAGGTTTCTGGTCTTGGTCCGCGTAGCGGGCGTGAGACCATACCTGGTGGGAGGGTTATTAGACTTGGCAGGCGTAGGTCTGGCGGGTCTCACAGTGGTGCTAGGCCTCGCCCTCCTCGTACGAGGAGCTCTGGTTATTCAGGTCGTTCTTCACAGAGTCATAGGTGAAAGTAAACTGGCCTTGAAGGCCGATGCATGTAAGAGGGAAAAACAAAAAATTTCACGCGGAAACATACATGCATATAGAGATCCATGCTTTAGTACAACATGATGTTACCTTGTTTTTGGCCTGATCGTCAGGGAGATCAATTGTCAGGTTTGAATGGTTCAAACCCTCTAACGTTTGATCCACACCACCGTTCGTCTATGATGCAAGAACACCTTCTTGCAAGCCACCAGATGATCACCACAGTGAGGCTTGCTATGCGCTCAAGGTGTTAGTGTGTGACCCATTAGGTCCAACTTAGCCTCTGACATAACTGGGCTTGGGCCCAACAATCCCACAACCCAATTAATGACAACACAGAGCACTAGCAATGCTTTGTTGCCCCAGAGCTAGTCAGATTAATAACTTGATCATCCTATCGCACATATTTGGTTGCCGTATGTTTTTCCCTTCGTCTCGGTTATCTTCCCATTAACCTAGGGTAAGGAAATGTCTCAACCCCTACGATTTAGGGTAAGCTTTATTCGAAATAGGGAATCCTCAATTTACTGACTCTAAAGGCAGATCATCTCATGATCTCTTTTACTATGCATAGATTCCCGAGTCCCTGTAAATGTCATCCCGATTTCTCCGATTTACAGATAACCTAATCTCTCACAGAGATTTGACGAATTCCTTCAGCTTATCACCCATGCCCTGTGCTCTTTCAGGACACGCCCAACAGTATACCTATGAGTCTCCATGTTTCGGGCAGACGAGACATACAATCAAAACATGCCTTCTAGAACACAGTCTAGGTAATAACTTCTGGTCTAAAGAAAGACATACCCAAATATAAAGAGATTACTCTAATGACACTATCTGTGAGATTTCCTCATAGAGTCTCTTTTGGGTCTGTTCAGTGCGAGCTATACTCTTATAGGTCCACCCACGACTTTAGCTAAGACATGTCCATATCTGTAGCTCATGAGGTCTTTACCTTATATCCATATACAAGTATATAAGTCGTGCTAGTCTTACCCGAGATCACTGATCCCCAATCTCAGTGTCTCTAGACTAGGAACATATAATTAGGAATAGACATGTGATATCCTTGAATCCTCATGATCATGATCTCATCACAGATAATCACGAGATACCTATTCTATTCCAAGGGGTTTATCCAGTTCGTTCATATAATATTAACAATAATATCGAGACATAATATGAAACTGGATAAATAGTGCTTTTATTCATTTGTGACAAACAAAGTTCTACATCTAGTGTCCTTTATTTAATCAAAAGATTGTCTCTAGGACATCCATATACTAACAAGCTCCCACTTGGCCTAAAGCCAATCAGACCTAAGTCGTATACCTAAAGCCTCATAATCACTATCATGTTTTCTCTGAGAAACAGCCTTTGTCAGAGAATCGGCCAGGTTTTTATCTGTGGGAATCTAATCCATCTTTACATCCATCCTATCATTTATTACTCTAATCAGGTGATATCCGCGGAGCACATGTTTAGATCTTTGATGAGATCTAGGTTACTCTAATCAGGTGATATCCTCCTAGCTTATTAGCTACCCGGTAAGGTCCTTCCCAGTTTGGGGCGAGCTTCCCATCACGCGCGTTTTTTTTCCTGACATCAGCTCGTCAGAGGACTAGATCTTTTCTTGCAAACTTCCTCACAATGACTTTCTTGTTATACCGGGTGGCCGACTTTTCCTTGGATTGTCGCTCCGACTGCGTTGCGTGCTCTCGGAGCTCGTTTAATAGGTCCAGTGCTTCTCTGAGATTTTGATTATTGGTTACCTCATTTACGTGGTCCCTTCTCCAAGATGGCTCACTGACTTCGACAAGAATCATCTCCTCCGTGCCGTACGATAATCTGAAAGGTGTTTCTCCAATACTGGATTGGGCGGTTGTCCGATAGCCCCAAAGGAAATTCTCCAGATTTTCCGCCCATGCTCCCTGATGTGACTCTAACTTCTTCTTAATTCCTTTGGCCAACATTTTGTTGGCCGATTCTACCAGTCCGTTGGATTGGGGGTGTTCCATTGCGGCGAAGTGATGTCGGATTTGCAGACCCTTCATCAACTCCCTGAACTTGGTGTCACTGAACTGAGTGTCGTTGTCCGTTATAAATTCTCCGGGATGCCAAAACGGTAGATGACGTTTCTCCAGAACAATCTCCTGACCCTTTGGGAGGTAATGGCAGCAACAGGTTCGGCTTCAACCCATTTGGTGAAGTAGTCAATGGCAACAATCAGCCATTGGACTCGGCCTGCCGCCATGGGAAAAAGGCCTAGAATTTCCATTCCACACTTATAAAAAGGCCAGGGAGATGTTATTGATGTCAGTTCTTCTGGCGGGGCTTTATGTACTTCACCAAATCTTTGGCACTTTTCACATTTCTTAACATGCAAGTGAGCGTCTCGTTCAATGGTTGGTCAGTAGAAACATGCTCTGAGTGCTTTCTTAGCTAACGAGTGGCCGCCCATGTGATGACTGTTGATTCTTTCATGGATTTCCTCAAGGATGTATTCTACGTCGCTGGGATTTAGGCATTTCAGGAGTGGGGATGAGCACCCTCTTTTGTATAAGTGTCCATGCATTATGCATAAATGGACGCTTCTTCGCACCACCTTCTTGGCTTCCTTCTGATCAATCGGAAGGATTCCTTCCGATAGATAATTGGTGATGGGAGTGATCCACGATTCTTCGGCGGCTTCGTTAGCTTTTTCTGAAATGGTCATGACGATGCATGGGTTAGGCAAATTATGTTGGATAACATACCGGTTTTTACCTGTGCTTTTGGTGCTTGCAAGTTTGGCGAGGATGTATGCCCAGGTATTTTCTGACCGCCTAATGTGCTCCACCTCAACTTACTTGAAGGTTTGCATTATATCTTTGACTTTTTCCAAATACTTGCACATCAGTGGCCCTTTAACTTGATACTCACCCGAAATATGAAATGTCACGAACTGAGAATCACTGAAGACTTTGAGGTGCTGGGCTCCCATCTCCTTCGCTTGAATTAGGCCAGCTATCATGGCCTCATACTCTGCCTGGTTATTTGTGGTATTAAAGTCGAAGGATAAGGAATGCTCAATAGCCAAACCATATGGATTTTTGACTATCATTCCCGCCCCCCGAACCTTTGGCGTTTGAAGAGCCATCAACATATAGCTTCCATACCGCCGGAAGCGGTGTTTCGGTGACTTGACAATCAGGCTGGGAACTGTGTTTCATTTCGGCTATGAAGTCTGTGAGCGCTTGTGCTTTAATGGCGGTTCTTGGTTCATAGTTGATTTGGTACTCTGACAGTTCAATTGCCCAAGACATCATCCTTCCGGCGAGATCAGGCTTGTGTAAAACTTGACAGATTGGCTAATTGGTCCTGACAATAATAGGGTGGCATTGGGAGTATGGTCTTAACCGCCGTGCGGCAAAGATAAGCGTGAGTGCAACTTTCTCTACCTGCTGATACCGAAGTTCGGCGCCTTGTAAAACTTTACTGATGAAGTAAACTGGTTTCTGCCCTTCCTCTTTATGTTCTCTATCCAGGGCGGCACTTATAGCCTCTGTGCCAACGGTGAGGTACAGATATAAGGTTTCACCGCTATCCGGTTTGGTGAGGACCGGTGGACAAGACAAAGCTTTTCTGAATTCTCGGAAGGCTTTTTCGCACTCCTCGGACCACTGGAAGGTTGACCCTTTTTTGAGCAGGCTGAAAAGGGGAAGGGATTTGTATGCTGAGTTTGCCAAAAAGCGTGTGAGGGCCACCAGTCGCCCGGTTAACTGCTGAACTTCCTTGACAGTTTGGGGGCTTCGCATTTCTATCACAGCTTCGCATCTGTCTAGGTTTACTTCAATCCCTCTCTCGGTGAGCATGAAACCTAGAAATTTACCAGCAAACACACCAAAGGCGCATTTACTGGGGTTAAGCCGCATGTTGTACTCTCTCAACCTGTTGAACACGTCCTGAAGGCGCAAGAGGTGTTGCTCCTGTGTTCGCGACTTGACGATCATGACATCGATGTAAACTTCGATGCTATCGCCAATCAGGTATTTGAACACTTTGTTCAACATCCGCTGGTATGTGGTGCCAGAATTCTTTAGCCCGAAAGGCATCATAGTGTAACAATAATTGGCGTTCTAGATGATAAATGTCATTTTGTCTTGGTCTTCTTCAAGCAACAAAATTTGGTTGTAGCCAGAATACGCGTTCATGAATGAGGGCATTTTGAAACCGGATGTGTGGTCGACCAACTGGTCGATGCTAGGAAAAGGATAGGTATCCTTGGGACATACTTTGTTCAAGTCGGTGTAATCGACACACATTCTCCACGCCCCACTTGCCTTTTTGACCAGCACTGGATTGGACAATCAAGTGGTATACTTGATTTCTTTGATAAAGTCGGCGTCATGAAGTCTCTTCACTTCGTCGTCTATGACCTTCTGGCGGTCAAGGCCAAACTTTCTCTTTTTCTAGGAAATGGGCTTTGCTTTAGGGTCCACAGACAACCTGTGGCAACACACCTCGGGGTCAATGCCTGGCATGTCCGATGGTTTCCACGCGAACAGATCTCTATTATCTTGCAGCAGTCTGATCAATTTGCTTTTCATATCTGGGTCAGTGGTCGCTCCCACGGTTGTTGTTTGGTGGTCATCCTTACCCAGAACGATGTGTTCTAACACTCTGTCAGGGGTACATATCTGGAGTGTTCCACCCGGGGGTCATCTCTTGCGTCAAACTCTACCAACAAACATTGATCATGCTCATTTCCAGTCCTGCTAGGGCCTCCCTCAATTACCTGGGTTGTAGTCTGCTGGAGTGCCGGTTGGTCTTTGAAGGTGACCTTTGACGTTGGTCTCAGAGATATGTTATAACAACTTCTGGCTACTGTTTGGTCTCCTTTTACTGTTGCGACTTTGTTGTCCTCGGCTATAAAATTCATTTCTAGGTGGGGGTGAGATACACTCGCCTTGAAGGCGGCGAACATCCTTCTGCCTAGAATAGCGTTGTACGCTGAAGGAGTGTCAAGCACTAAGAATTGGATGTCGGGTGACCTTGAAGTGGGTGGTGTTCCCATTGATAAGCGCAGGTTTATCATGCCGAGCGACTTGGTAACTGTTGCTTTAAAACCTGACAATTCACCTACAGCAGGGGGTTAAATCATTTACAGTAAATCCTAATGCCCTGAAAAAAGGTAAAAACAAGATGTCAGCAGAACTGCCATGATCAATAAACACTCGATTAACGCCAAAATTGGCTATTATTGCTTGAATGACTAGGGTCATCAAGTCCGGGAAGAATGTCGCCGAAATCGCTGTTGTCCTAGACGGCTTTGGTTTGCTGATGATTTTACCATATACCGCCAAACATTGTTTCAAATTTTTCTTCCTGACATTTGCTGTCTCTCCACCTCCGCTCATTCCGCCTGAAATCATGTTGATTACGCCTTGCTTGATGACTGCCGCGTCTTGGTCATCATCTTCACGTCTTCCTCTGTTGTTTGGGCTGGTTCGCATCCTGCGATCTCTTGGGGAGTCTTCTCTCCGATTGCGTTCATAGCGGGGCCTGTGATCAGATTGGTTGGCTCTCCTTCTTTCCGGTGACCTACTATGTTCACGACGGCGTATGCTGGGACCGGTTTCACGTGTAGAATCACTCACCCGCCTTTGAGCTCCTCCTTTGATTAGCTCATCAATCTCTTCTTTGAGAGATTCGCATTCCTCAGTACTATGGTTGTTGCTGTGGTGGAATTTGCAGTATACGGTGACTTCTCTAGTCGGCTCTTGGTGTTATGGGTTACTCTTGCGCTCTTCTTTGTATTCGGTTTGCAGGAAACTGTGTGATTGGCGTCTTGAGGTATGACGCCCAATGGGGCGGCTGGTATATCTGGAGGACTTGTGGCTCTTTCTATCTTCATTAAATTGGTCTCTATGTTTATTAGCTTTCTTTTCTCGATTTTGGGAGTCATCGGCTCTGCTCCCCTTATACTCTTCAATCCACATGAATTCTTGAGCCTTTTTCTTGATCTTTTCTAGGTCGGAAATTTTGTGACAAGCAAGCTCATAGGCGAACGCCCTTTGTCGCAAGCCTGACAAGAGTATATGCACCTGCACTTTAGGGTCTAAGCCTTGAACCTGCAAAGCCTCCTTATCAAAGCGGTCTAAAAAGGATTTGAGGGATTCTCCAGCTTGTTGGCGAATTTTTTCAAAGGAGTGGACAGATTTGGGTACTGGGCGACTAGTTGCGAAATGGGTTTGAGACTTGCCGGCCAGATCATCTCAAGACGCAATACTCTCGGTTGGCAAAGTGGTATACCACGTCAATGCTCTCCCACCTAGAAGTGTGGGGAAAGTCCTGCACATGAGGAGGTCAGTCTCGCCATGAAGGGTCATCGTCGCTTCGAACTTCTGGATCCATTCGAAAGGGTCAGTATCACCAACATATGTTATAATATTGGAAGGACCTTTGAAACCAAGGGTTATGGGGGTTAGGCGCAGGCTATCGGTTAACGGCCTGTTTCGTCCAGAGGTATTAGCAGGTGTCATTCGCAAGGTCGGGTTTTGCGGGTGTAGGACTGGCGGTGGGTGAGGTGCTTGAGGAGCTTCTACTGAGTAAGAAAGGGCTGGAACCTGATGGACGCCATGCTGGGGTGGGGGTGGGATCATATATTATCCTTGAGGTTGTGGGACGGCTGCATTATGTGGGGGTACGACGTAACCATGAAATGGAAAACCGGTAGGGAAAGGTGGTGCGGGATAAGGGGCACCAATGTTGTGGGTGTAAGGTCCAAGGGGGTATGTGGCGACTACAGGGACCCGATGATCATTATACATGACTACTGGTTGGCTTCGGGCCGGTTGTTGACACTTGGGGGGTGGAACTGTTTGAGGGATTGTAGTTGAGAGTGGCATTCCAAAATAGACTCCTTGTAGTGGGGGTTGAGCTGTGACAAAGTTCTCTGCTTGGACTTCGCGTATAGCTACGTGACGTTCCAACTGTGTCACTCGGGCATTGGCTACTGGTATCTGTACACCAACAGATTGCAGCACCGGGGGGAAAGCTTCCCCAACTGCCTGTTCGGCTACAGCTGACTGTATGGACGGTGGAGAGCTGGAATGGACTGTTTGAGCATGTCCTTCGGGGGTAGCGGATCTAGTCTGATCTGCTCTTCGTGTTGTGACAGCCATATTTCGTTGTGGCTAAGGACCACCTTATGTAGATCTTTGGTAAGAGAGTGGGAATATGAGTTTATAGTTCCCCACAGACGGCGCCAATGTACCATTGGAATCTATAAGCCCACTATGTTCCCTTTAGGGACTGGGTCTCTGTATGGGTTATATATCCAGCGTAAGGTAGCAACCAGGCTGGAAGATAATGTCCCGAGTTTATAGCAAGCTAACAATGGAGTTGGTGTGTGTATGTGAGACTCAAAGTAAATGGGTTTAACAACAATACATAAGATGCTTCCTCTGTCTATGGAGAGGGGCTTTATAGGGGGATCAGGGTGTCGATCTTGTGTGGGTTGGTGAGAGGGGGTCAACTCCACTAGGGATCTGTTGGGGAAGGCTGACATTGCTATCATCAAGTTGATATTTAAATTTTAATCTCATAAATCATACTTGTCAAATCGAATGATTGCTATATAATGAATGCTTCTTTGTTCCCTTTAACGGATGTTTGAAACTTACCAGTGGGCTACGCTTAATGGTTTGAATGATTGTTACTTGATTACTAGAAATTTAGAGTAACAGACCAAACTCCTTTTGCACAGGTGGTAAGGAGCCTGCGCCCCTTAACCAGAGGTCTCGAATTCGAGCCTGAGAGTGGAAAAAAAGGATTTGGGAGAGCCGCCCCCGAAAGAATCCGACAGTGTTCGATGGGGATTAGTCTTCGATTATAGCTGGAGGATACCTTTCAATTTATTCAAAAAGAAATTTAGAGTAACAACTTTAAATTTCGTCACAGAATTACCACACCAAGGATTCTAATTATGTTTAGATCAATATACAAGATATTTCATGATGAAGCAACAATAATTGTATGAAACATGAGGATGCAGACTAAGCCAAAATAATACAAAGCCGTAGTCCCCGAATCTCACGAGTTACAACCAATAACTTGACACCACTACGTCAAAAAAACAAAGGATATATTTCCTCCAACGATCACATAAATCATATCATTACTGATGATATAACGGAATAAGCCAAAAAAACCCAATGGACCACTTTTGACTGGCTTTGATTGGTTGTGTTTGTCATCTGTCTCACTCTGTAATAATAAAGACTCTCAAGAAAGAAAGCCCACTCCACCTACAATTCGCCTACTTATAAGATAAGCACTCCAACCAATAAATCATCTAAGTTCCATCCAAACCACAGGTTAGAAAGATAGTCACAAGGGGACCAGTGTTCCCCGTTCACACGTGTTTATTGGTTCAGATCTATTTGAGGGTTGATGGATAAGTTGGTATTATTTAGCAATTAAGAACAACCGAAAAAATGGAACTCACTGTGAAGTGAAAATGTAAATATAAATTAGAGAAAATACAAAAAAGTCATGCAACCTACCAATTCCTGAATAATGACCAAAAGAAAAGAAATAAGGAGAAAATAATCTACACGAACAAACAAATTTTATAGTGAGGGTACTCCATAAAATCACAATGATAGTGATGGATAAAAAAAGCGTGGCGAAGAAGAAAAAAAAATTATATTATATATACTCAGAAGAGAAGTAAAAAATAAAAAATAAAAAATGAGGGATACCAAGTGAAAAAGCTTCCACGAGCTGCAGTTCCAGAAATCCAGATTTGTATATGAATCCCTCCGTGTACAATGCAGATTGATCTGCTCTCACCCTGTAATGGCAGGGTAGCTTCTATACATGAAAGTGATGGATTATTTGCATATTCTATATATAAAGTATTCCCCGGTTAATTTGCTTGACCTTCTTGAGCTTTCATGAAAAGTGTATCCCCCCTACCCCTTCTTCTAACAGGCACTATGACTGCCTCTTTGATACAAAAAGCTGTCATCTTTGCTATAACTGCGTAGAGACCTATCTTAGTATTCGTGGAAGAAAATAAAGTGCACCAGGAGAGGGCACAGGTAACTTCCATTATTTCCAAACACATCACTCACGTTGCACTACTCAACAGATCATCTAACGGTTGTAAACACTCCTCTGGATTGGCAAAGAAATAGTCCTCTTCTTTGGGCCTGTCAGGGATTACCAATCTTTTAGTTGCACCACCCATGCGATCAGCATGAGCTTCCTTCACAGCTAAAGAGAATTCATCCCAGTTCAATACTCCATTATTGTATTGATCTATCAAATCAACTAGGAGCTTTCTGTTTAATAAAACCGTCTTCTTGAACCCAAGATATCTGTATAAGCATTGGAGGATACAAGTTATCTCACATGGCGCTGAAGTGCTCACAACTCATAACAATAAGGCGGAAAAGTATTCGGAGAAAAATAGAACTGTGCTTGAGACTTTTAAACTATGTCAGAAACTGCCACTTTCAAGTGGACAAAAAATATTCTCCCACAGAAATATAATAAAATAAGTTTACTACTGCCATTGGAAGAAAAAAATTAAAATTTGAAAAATTAGTTAATCGGGTAGACAAATAACATTTCTTATTAGTCAAACTTTACCTGCGATGGCCCTCAACTACTTTGGCCATATTTCCATCATATGTAGGAACAAAGATATCACTCTCTAATGAGACAAGATAATCAAGTGCCGCCATCTGAGAGGAATGATTTTGGAAGAACTGAAGGTCAGATGGTTCCAACAGTGTTTCCTTTCTGACCTGTTTCAAAAAATCAAAATGACAAACAATAAGAGGAAATTAAACAGAAACAAGCATCTCAACTAACAGGTTTCCCAAGCCAGAAGTTAGTTACCAATTTTGGATAGTTCTTTGCAAGACTTGCCATTCTCCTTTCCCCACCATATATTTCCCCAGCTGCAATGTAGATTTGAATGTTTTGATCAATGTCAAGAGCCCTAAGTGTGAGGGCAGTCTCCTCAGGTGTTAAAGGGCACAAACCATCTTTTCTTTTCAAATCAGAATTTATCATTTTCTCTTTCCACCAAGGATAAGCATATCTGCCAAGGGACAGGAAGGTGAAATTTGAGAAAGATTCATGTGCAATCTCCTTTCAACCTCCACCATGATTGAAAATTTTGAAAATTACAGAAAAGCTGAACTAAGCAAACTACTCACCTCATCCTTGTCAATTCTTCCACCTCATCACTGCTGCAACCTTGAGTACAACCAGAAAATGCCAACATGTCCATCTCATACCTTAGATGAAGCACCAGAAATGGGCCATTTTGCCTCAGCAGCTTGATCACCTTTCTGCCCAATTCCTCAATCTGAGAAGTAAATCTAAGAGCACTAAAATTGACTCGGCAACGCAGCTTCTGAATCTCTAAAGGTTGGCCATTATTGGCTAGCCGAGCATCTGTTCGATTTAAATGGACAACTTTGTACTTTTGTATCAAAGGTAGAATCTGAAAGAATAATGATACCATTTTCATTTTAATTAGTAAACCACAAAACAAACTGGAAACAATAAAATCAAGAGACATGGTATCAAAGTTAACATCACAATACTAATCTAAGGGTTGAACATATTTAAACTCTTTAACTCATTGGCCCAAGGATTATAAAAAAAAAGACCTGGTTCTTATAGTAAGATATGTCAGACCAACTAATCGGCGGCATGCTGTAAAGTAACCCATTTTCCACTTTCAGCTTAAGTCTAGGAGGCAACTCCTTCAATATCCGCACCTCATCTCTCAAGGATGTAATAAAATGATCCACATCAAATATATCTTGGAACTCACTGAAATAAAAGCAATAAACAGTCATTGAGAAGAGATCCCTAGTTCAAGAAAACCTCCCCAACCTAACAAGACTCACCTGGGGTCAACCCAGAACGACGCTTTATCCAGTTCGGGGACTATAAGCGTGACATTTAAATATCTTGCAATGGCCACCATGTCACATATCTGTACAAATTACATCATAGAATCAGTAAATCAAACTGAAACACTAAATCACAGCTCAGTTGAACAAAGGCAAACGCAAATGCATGTGCAAACCACCACTCACCGCTGCCCTCATTTGGTTAAGTCCTCCATTGCACGATACCATCAGGTAACCGTTGTTTTTATAAACCCCTGGCAGAAACCAAACTACAGGTCAATTCAATTAATGATGTATAAAGCTAACCTAACGAAACCAATTTTTTTGGAAAACACACAAAACAAGCAACAAACAGAGTGTAATCCAAATGAAAATGAGGAAAGTAACTGACTCTTGGGTGGTAGAACTCTTGGGTGCGCAGAAGAAGGAAATTCAATGAGAGCGGATTCATGGGTAAAACAAGAAGGCCAGCCTTTCAAAACTCTAGGCCCCCACATATCACCGAACGCAGTTAACTGAACGATGCACGTCCACAGTAACACCGATGTGGTCGCACGTATCATCCATAGCTTCATTTTCGATGACCTCGACGACGCCGTTGCCGCAACCACCGAATTCCTTAGCTTCTCAACCTTATTATTACTCTCTCCCTTCAAACCCATCATCATCATCAACCCTTCCCAAACCAACTTCTCTCTTTTCCTCTCTCCCCCTAACAACGCCTCCTTCATACCATCCACTCTTCGATCAATGCAATGCACCCAATACAAAACCAAACCCTAAAATGTTTATTCAAAATCGAATAGTAATAGTAATAATAATAATGATGACAAAAGGAATACACTTCAATTTCGGCTTCCTCGATTCCGAACCCCCAAGATCCAAAAAAACTGGTACCAGATTCAAACCTTAAACGAACCGGAAATTTCGAGTTCGAGGAGAAATGCCAGAACCTTAAATTCTCAGCCACATTACCGTCCCGCACTACACAGGAGCATCTCAAATTGCGTCAATCCAAATCGGAACCGAAACGATAAGATCTTCGAATTTGGAAAGAACCGCACGCGCCTGAAAGTTGCGGGGGTACGAATTGAAACGGTGCCGATGAAAGAAGGAAATGATGGGGGAGTGACGGGATCGCCGGCGATTGATCTGAAATAATCGCCGGAGCCGGCGAGTGACGGAAAGCGAGTACACAATTAATATAGGGGCCGAGAGAGAGAGAGAGAGTAAAACGCGTAGCAAAAAAGAGAGAGAATCAGAAACAAAGAACGCATTCACGGTTGTTGACACATGCGCTCCCGGCTCGGCTCGCACGGAAAAAACCGCATAGGAAAGAGAAAGAGCACGAGCCGTACACTGCTGGTCATAACCACACACACCCTACTTAAGCAAAGGATTAAAACAAACTTCATAATTAAATCACTTGTCATATCTATTTATTATTGTGTAGGTTTTTTTTTTTTTTTACAATCTCTTATAACCATATCTTATTACCGTTAATTTTTGTTAATCAACGGTTATTATTTATTGGAAATTAATAATTAATTAATGAGTTTAATTTATTAAAATGATAACTGTTGATTACCGGAAATCAATGATAATAAGATATGGTGGTAAGAGATTGTAAAAAAAAGATTATAACTATAACCTTTTTCTCTGTTATGTAACAAATAATATTTTAAAACTTGTATAATAATATTTTAAAACAAAGAATTACTTAAAAAATATTGGGAAAATAATTATCTTTTTTTAAATGATACAATTTTATTTTGTTGAATTTTGTATCATTTTAATTGATACGAATATGTTTCGATGGATTTTTTTTATCTTTTTCTCTTTTGAAATACTCTTTTTTTATGTTTTCCTGATTTTGTGGAAGAGAAAATATAATAAATTCCAAATATGTACTAAAATTTGATTATTTTATTTAAAATGGCATAAAATTAATCATTTAAAATGACATAAAATTATATCATTTAAAATGATATAAAATTATATCATTTAAAAAGAAAAAATATTCCAAAAATATATCTTCCATCTTTGTAATTATTTTTTATTTTTTAAGGGAGATTTTTATTCACAAATAATTTTTTTTATCATTCTAAAGAATATATTATATTTTTATTCATATTCTCTTTCCATCACCACAAATTGGAAGGAGAGAAAAAGTAAGAGTATGATGGACATATAATAGATAAAAAACTACTTAAATACAGTATTTCATTTAAAATAATATAAATTTATATCTTTTAAAATAATAAATATTTTTCTCGTTATATTCTTTACATGTCATTTTGAAATCTGTAAAAAGAATAAAGGGAATAACAACTATCCTTTTAAAGGATATAAATTTATATCATTTTAGATCCTAATCATGGATTTTTTTCCATCAACGATTTTAATTTATTGGATTAATATTATTAATCCATTAATAATAAATTTGGCTCATTAAATTTGTCCCTATAAATTATAACTGTTGATGAACGGAAATTAACGGTTAGGATCTAAAAGGACATAAACTTATATCCTTTAAAAAGATATATGTTTTTCCCAAAAAATAAATGATGTTTTGATAATTTTATTTCTTTTTTATAAAATAAACTTATCAAAACAATGTTAATTTTTTTTTAAATTTCCTAAACAATACTGAAATCTCAAAATAACATAAACTTGAAATCATAGGACATAATTATATTTTTTAAATTAATATGAATTCCTAAAATGGAATAGAGTTTGTTGACGCGCTGGATGAAACCAGGCAATAAATGCTGAGCAAGAAAAGTGGGTCCCTCGTACGTGTGCTCCATCAAGATTGATCAGTTTGGATACGTGGCGACCCCTAATTGTGGGCTTTGCAAAAGTTCCCCGAAACGTTAGGTGATTTTCATTCAGAAACTGTTTTAACATCGTCTCGCCCGCGCCGACATTATATCGCGAGACTCGTAACGAAAGGAAATAAATCTTCGATGGATAAATTAGATACATGATTCAACGATACCGTTTCCCAATCATATGCAATGCATTCTTCTTCTTGTTTTGAGCGATGGGCTTCTTTTACTAAATTTTTATTGGTGAATTGGGGAAGGAAGAACGAATGGGTTAGATTCCGTTTCTCTTCTGATGTAACATACAAAAGAAATAAATGACCTACCATTTACTCGTCCTTAATTTGTTACCTTTACTCCAATTTTCAATTTAATGATGTCAACTGCATTTTGATAACTCGGTACGGCTTCAAAGAACAATTTCTTTATTAAATATGACTATTTAATAATTCTATTTATATTCGGAGTTATCACGTATTTTCATTGCTAAATTTATCTATCTATTAATTATGGTGGGTCCGTTTAGACATTAAGAACATTAATTACGGCATATTAATATTTCTTTGTATTTAACTAAACTATTATTAGATTATTGACTTATTGTTGCGATACTTAAGTTTTTGAACTCTAATGATTAGTATATATAAATATTTTAAGAGTCCAGTTTTCTTCTACTATGAAAGTAAACTTTTTAATATTTTATTTAAGAGATTAATGTATCTCATGTTATACAAAATAATTTAGAGTTTAGGATTTAAAATTTACTGGTGTAATATTATATTATTTAATAGATTTAACTATATAAACAATTATATGATATGTCAAATTCTTTAAATAATATAATAACATATAATTATATACAAGTGTAAAAACCTTTTACAGTAAGCTCACATCAAAATCAAATTCACATTTTAATCATGCTAGAATACTAAGTTATATTTCCCTCAAGTCTTTACTTAAGAAAACTATTTTGATAATACATTTTAAGTTTTTTTTTTTGAAAGATAATGAAAATGAAAAAAAACAGCAAAAAGGCCTAAGGACAGAACTAGTCCAGCGAACACCTACAGAAATCAGCTACTTTATTTCCTTCACGATGGACATGAGAAATCTGCACCTATCAGCATTTTTGCAACATTCCTCTAATACGTTGCACCAAACTCGACGAAGAGTGATCCTGATGACACCCATTAGATATAATCTGTTGGGCTGAGAGGGAATCTCCTCCCAACCACACTCTTCTAAATCCCTTTTCCCATGTGAATGTAGATAAGTTATCTACATTCGCTCCCAAAATGACGTCGTTTTGGGTTAAAAAACTATAATAAAAAAATTATCATAACCCTGAAATAAATTATAATTATAAAAATACATTGATTTCTGCCCCAAAATGACAATGACGTCATTTTGGGCTTACTGTAGATAAATTATTTACATTGACTATATAAAAAGCGAACCCTACATTTTAATAATAAAATCATTCGAAAAGTAATATTTTTTGAAATAAATATTTTTTTATTTATTTTTTTGGTAAGCAATAAATATGTTATTTAAATAAGGGAGTTATGGTGAATTAATGAATGTGTTAATATAGTTTGTGCGTAAAACAAGTGAATGATATGAGACAGAAATTTGGGGGAAAGTCAATGCTTTAATTCATGGCAACAACCCAATCTCCGTATAAAAGAAGCATATGACTAAAAAAATGAAGAATTAACTACATATTTTTTAAAGTTTTTGTTCACACACACGTGTATGGAATTAAGTCCAATATTTTTTGTGTAATAATTGGTAAATGTTGATTACACTAATACACGGGTTTTTTTTTTTTTTTTACCCTCAACGTTAGGGTTTAGTGTAAGAATTCGCACCGTTCAATTAGGAATTTTAATAATTTAATTATGAGTTTAAGAAATAATTCCATAATTGACTTTGAATAAATATGGAAAGACTTAAATAATTATTATAAGGGCTAAATAACGCTGAAAGTCGCTTTTCTGATAAAAAATGCATATACTGGTTCTGCTTCACGGTATAAATGTGTATCGATGAAGTATCCCAAAAAATTATAATAAGTACATGAATATTCCTAGAAAAATACCTAAGTTGAGGAAACCAAATTTGGAGTCATAATAATGAGTGCTGATGTCAGAACTAATGTTGGCTATGTAAAAAAAGCATATCGGCAAAGTGCTGCGAAAATTATGATAAAAATATGAAAAATCCTAAAAAAATGGCTAGGTTCAGAATATGAAGTTTTAGGTTAAAATGATTAGCGGAGCTATTAGATCTAATACTGAATGATTAAATTAAGTGAACCTATATATATGGGGGCACATTAACCTAGGTTAGAAACCTTAATATCTCTACATAAATTTCTGAGGCTGCATTTTGCTCTCCACCTTGCCACCACCTTCCCCTCCATAAAAGCCTCAAGAGATCACCTTTCCTCTTGATTTCTTCACAAAAACTCCATTGTTGAGTGTAGATAAGCATTGGGAGATTGAAAGACACCTTATTGCTGAGTTATTGCCACTGAATGGTGTGTGTTGAGGGCTGAGTTCCTTGGGTTGTGATGAGGGAGCCATTTCCTTGGCCTTTGAAGCTTCAAGGAGCTACCTTGTGGAGGAAAAGACTAAGCTTGTAGCTCATTTTCGTGGTCTTGTGGGATCAAAATCATAGAGCTGTGTTGGAAGCTCCAAGACCATCCTTTAACTCTGTTTTGAGCCTTTGGAGTATATTCCTTAACTTTGTTCATGAGTTTCTTTGTTAAAGAAGGAGTCTTGTCATGTAAAATGAAATGATTAAGTAGCTAACTTGAACACTGGCCTAAATGTGTCTAAAAACGCATGCTTGGATGTTTAGAAGTGTTAAAAATGGAACCTTGGATGGATATCTTCGTGAAGATGCAGAACTGCATTATGTCGTGAAATATTCAGATATGATATCGGGATATGGATATCCGGATATTGACCATATGATATCCGGATATTCTGGAAAATTGCGTATATTGAGTTGTTCTGTCCAAACAGAAACGTGGGTTTGGTTATGGATCTTATATTGGATAGAATGAACCTATGTAATGATGTAATTAAGTCTGAACCTAATGTATTAAAGACTTATATGGCTTTGGGAAAAGCCTACAGTCGTTAAACGAAATAGGAAACGTTGTCGTAATGAAATAAACTTCTAGATGATGGATATTGATAATGTTTCTGGTATAAACAGACTGTGAGTGGGCTGTTTGGTGACCGTGGGCTGGTGTGGACTCTTGGTTGGATTGTTAGCTTGAGAGATAAGCTTTTGTGTCCTCGGTTTTGCCCATTGTTGGTTCCACAATACCTCATGGAGGGATGGTTTATATGCTTGCTGTGTTTTATGAAATATATGATGATTCTTGATATGCTATTGTTGGGACGTGAATTCATTCCCATCTAAGCCCATTTTGATGGCAAAATACCACACGTTCTCTCATCTGATGAGCAACTTCAGCATGAAAATCACTTGTTTTACACATTTGAGATAAAAACACAGTGGGGGAACGAATGGTAACATGTTCCTTTAAAATGCATTAAAAGGGGAACGGATTGAGACGCAATTAATGCATCTGCTCCACTCATTTAATGCCTCTGTACACTTTGCAAGTGACGTAGGATTAAAGTCTTCTAAAAGCAGAGGCGGTGCACCAACTGAGCAGCTGGAAACGTGAAGAGGAGAGAGTCAAGAGTTCTCATTGGCCGAAAAAGAAAGCAAAGCATGGGAAGGTCTGCAAATAATGGCTAATCATCACCAAACCCTGTTCCATCCAGCAATCTGCGCAATCTTCACACTCTGCTGCCACTGTCCCGTCCCCTCATACAAGCAACTAGCTCCAAGGGATTTACAACCTTTCCACTCCTCTTCCAGCTATAAATAGGACCACCCACACACAAAAACATCATCGAATCCTGGAGGGTTTGAAGTCCGAAAGGAAGAGATCACCTAATAGTAGTAGTTAGTAACTTAGTTTATTTTAAAAGTTGTAACTGTAGTTAAGTGACAACCTATCTTCTTTCCTCTGTATCAACCCTTAAGACTCCTCACGAGCATCAACCTATCTTTCTCCATTTTATGTTTCTTTCGGTAAACTGCCTTTTAAATTAATATAAGTGTTTTTCTCTTCATTCCATTCATTGTCTCTTAACTGAATCTCGGTCTATGGGATTTCAGTTTGGAATAATTATGTTTAAATTATCAGCCATGAGCTGAGCTATCTGTGGAACGGGTAAACTGTGAAACTCTTAAATAACTATTTTTGAAACTCTTGACTGAAGCTTTTTGTATTTCTTTGGCTAAGTAAGCTATATTCATTGTGCACCAATGGAAATTGGGTACATACTAAGAAAGGAACCTCCATAAGGAAGGGATTTCAGACAACTTAGTCATTGGGGGAAGGTAGTGTCATGGCAAAAACACTACTGATCACCTTAGGAATAAGGGGCCAACTCGTCCATTTTAAGGTTCTGTACTAAGTACCTGTTGGAGTCAAGGGAGCCATAGGAATATGGAAACTTGTGAGCCATCTAGTCCATGAGCTGAGGAATCAGAGTTGGCAGGAAAAGCAACTGGGACAAAGCCAAAAAGTGCTAAGTCCTGAGAAGAGAAAATAGCCCCTTTAAGAGTGGAGTAGTGAATCCGTTCCTTCTGTTAAAACTGTTTTAAACCACCACCCTGTTGTCTCTTGATTATAGTTATTTATGTTTTTAGTAGTTTTTTTACTTTATTAAATATTATAAATATCAAACTTCAATGGTTATTATCTCACCTTCTTCTAAATAGGAAGGATCACATACATAACGGAGCGAGCAATTGTTTGACACCATATTGAACCTACTGTTCCTGAGGAACGTTGTTAAGACAGTAGGGAACTTTTGACTAGATAGTTCATTTACTAACTTTTCTTCTCATTTTCATTCTTTATAAAACAGTGTAAGACAATCATTAGGATTCTATCCTCGTGGGAACGATAATTTGGGCACTAATACTCCCTTTATTACTTGATGCGTGCACTTGCGCACTTGGGTTGGAACTAAGGGAAGAATCTGTGTTCTGCAAGAACAGAGGAACGTTCCCTATCAAAACTTATATGTTTCCACCATTAGCAAACCACCCAACAAGTTTTTGGCGCCGTTGCCGGGGATGGAAACACTAAGTTTTGTTCTTATTTACTGTTTTTAGTACATACTCTGTATATCTGACTTTACTCTTATATTTATTTTATTTTCTTTGTCACTGGATCTGTTGTGCATATATAACTTGTGTTTATAGTTTATGAGTGAAGAGTCTGAAACAGACTATGACCACTCCATTAAATTACCTGAGTTTTTCTTTGATCCTGAACCAGAACGTGCACTTCATAGGAAAAAAAGAAACCTCAGGGAAGAAATTCTTAAAAACATGGCTGATCACAATAATAACAATGAGGAGGTTCCTCCTGAACAAAACTTCAGAACTCTGGCTGCTTCTTTCAGGAACAGACCAGATAGGGGAGTAATCCTCCCCTCTGTAGCACCCAATTTTGAACTGAAACCTATCATGTTCCACACGATTAGGGAAACAGGGGTCTTCAATGGACTTCCTGCAGAAGATCCTTACACACACCTCACGATATTCCAAGATATCTGTGATGATTTTAAAGCTGGGGGTGTGACAGAGGATAGCATGAGAATGAGGTTGTTCCCTCACTCCTTACGCTTAAAGGCAAAAACATGGATGAAAAATCTCACCCCTGGATCAATCCATACATGCGAAGAACTTTCTAACAAGTTCATAGAAAGGTTTCTCCCAATGTCTCGACAAGCTGATGTTAAAGCAGAAGTCTCTAACTTCAGAATGTTTTATAGGGAAAATCTCTATGAAGCATGGGAAAGATATAAGGACATTATAAGAAAATGTCCAAACCATGGGGTAGAGAGTTAGGAAGTGCTACAATCTTTCTATAAGGGAGTTGACCATACTTCTCAATCTCACTTAGACTTTGCTGTAGGAGGGTATTTCTTTACAGGAACACTTGAATCAAGGTACGAAATTATAGAAGGAACTGCTGAAAGATGTCTCCAATGGCCAATAGACAGAGTGAGCCTAGTAAGGAAGCCAGGCAGGCAGGCATGCTAGAACTGGATAAACAAACTACCATGGAAGCCTAGTTGGCATCACTCATGAATGAAGTGAAGAACCTGAAATCTGACCAAGCAGCACCAAGGATGGAAGTCTTACAACTTACAGCAGCTGAAACTGAACCATGCTCAGCCTGTGGTGACCTACATGACTCAACAGACTGCCCATCCACTGCATTGGTGTGTTATGCAGAAAATTTTGGCAACAAGAACTTCACCAGAGACAATTAACAAGCAGGACGCAGTACAAATTCAAGCCCTAGAGGGACTGTCATTAAGGATCAGAACCACAACACCCAATGAAGGCCACCCATTAACCAAAGACCATTCAACAACCAGCAGCAGTATCAGCAAGCCAGCAGGAGTGGAACGTTTGAACAAAGAAGAAACAACTACGTTCCATTCCACAGAGATGACCAACGCATCAACACCCTGGAAAACTATGTCAAGGAATATGTCACCAGGAATGATGCAGTGGTCAGGAACATTGAGTGCCATCTGGAACAGATTGCTGCCAACCTTCAAACCAGAACACCAGGATCACTACCAGGGGACAGTGAAGTTCCCTCAACCACTTCCGAGTCCACTTAAGAGGTAAGTACCATGTCTAGCTAAAGACATTAAACTAAGCACTGATTGAGAGGCAACCCAGTGGATACATTTGCTCTCTGACAAAGAGCAAAGTTTTGGGGTGGTTACTCTTAACCACATAGCTCCCAAAAAGGAGGGAACATCTTATGTTCCTCTCCAAAAAGTCCAAAGAAGATACGTTCCGTTCCAGGAACGTAGTTTTGGGGTGGTCCCTAACCACACAAGGCCATATAAAAAAAAAACATATATTTTTATAGATTTATGTTTATTAAATAATGAGTAATAGGTTAGTACGTTCCCTCTTCCTTAATTAGATTAGATTTCTAGTTGAACACTTTTGTATGACCCCTGTACTTTCTTTTTATTTATTTATTAATTATTAGTTAGGAAAAGACAAAGGGAATGTTCCCTGGGTTAGGAGATAAGAGTGACTGGGACAACTGTCCCTGCTGAGTCTCTTAAAAAGTACGCAGCCATATCAAATTTGCATTCATTGCAAATCTTGAAAACGCGCGCAGAAAAAGCAACCGTCTCCTCAGCCATTAAGACAACTGCACCCTTTCCTTTTCCCTCTCTCCCACTGATATGCGATCAGCATATAAGGAATTCTAAGATAAAAAGAGGAAGAATGTTACTTAATCTGATGCAAGAAAAGGGCAAAATCAATGTTAATTTGTCAAATATCTTAATGTGAGGTTATATACTGATTTTATGTTGATTTCATAGGAGAAATGCACAAATTGGAGCTGAAAAGGACAAAGTGAAACTAAAGGCCCACGCTACGAGCGTGGGAATGGCGCTTGCAGCACCAGAGGATCGCGCCACTATTCAGATTTTAAATTCGAAATTTGAATTCAAATTTATTTTAATTAAATCTTTCCGTTAAACGTTTCTGTAATAAATTCATACTTTAATATTTCCGTTATAACGTTTATGTAATAAATTGTAAGGTTTCCGTTATACGGGCAATATTGGAATTTCACGCTCACAGCGCGGGAATAGCGCTCAGAGCGTGGGAAGAAGAAAGGTGTTTTTGACACGAATGTCAGGATTGTGTGGGAATTTGATTTATAAAATTAAAAGACTTGTTTTTGGTTCTTTTTGAAAAAGAAATGAAATAAGGGTTTAAATATGTGAGAAAAGCGCTGCAGTTAGAGAACACTCATCAATGATCACCACCTTTTACTATGGATTAAGTTAAACATTAATATATAAATCGTGAAATTAGATAATTATCAGGTAAAGGTATCAATAGTTAATTCTCAATCCCTTGAGGAATTAACCCTTTAATCTCATATAGAACCCTAATTCCTTGAGGTGCCCTATATGAGATCAAGCATAACGATCGATAATTGAAACATCTACAATATGAATCATGTCTATGTCTAGATCATGTTCATACCGTCGTTCTATCCCCTTTCCGGATTAAAGACCTCAGATCCCTCTTGTTGGCCCTAATCCTCAGATTTATTATTACTTACTAGATTGATCGGATCTAATAATAACAATAACAATACGATCAGAATAGAACGAAATTCAAAAGATAAATATATTCATAAAAACTCAATCCATTGTATCAGGGGTTCACAAGGGTTCGTGACCCTAACTACAGCAAAGAGGTTCTAGCCAACCATTATCATGGCTAGAATCCAATATTCAATTGAAAACAAATACTAAAAGAACTACAGAAAGGTAGAAGAAGAGATCTCTCTCCAGAGCTTCCGCCTCCGAATGACCTCAGTTGTTCAGAATATCAGATGTCTCTTCTAGGGTTGCCCTATGCCCTTTTTATAACCTGAAAATCCTCCTTTTCTCGCAACTGACAGCTGTCCATCTCAATCCCACGCTTGGAACGCAGGATCCACGCTCCAAGCGTGGAGCTTCTGCCTTTTTTGTTTTCTCCACGCTTCAAGCGTGGAGTTCCACGCTTGAAGCGTGGACTCGCTGTTCTGAAGTCTTTTCCCACGCTTCAAGCGTGGGTTCCTACGCTTGGAGCGTGGGGCTTCTGTCTGATTCTTCTTCTTACTCCTTTATTTGTTATTTTCCTCCTGTAAACATAAAGAATTTGAGTGAGAGAGTGTCTGACAATTTTTATTCAATAACTTCACCACATATACACTTTTATACACAGTTTTAGATCTGATTTCCTGCTGTTTTTGATCTATAAAAGTATATATGCTGGGAGCATATCAAACAATTCCCAGATTTAAACATTGCTGTCCTCAGCAATAAACTGATTCAAACTTAGAAATTTGTACAGCAGTGTTTCAACACAATATCAACCAAACACTTGAAGAAATCATTATGTCATGCCTGACTGAATTCTGCAAGAATTCTGATGATGCCATCAATTCTCTGAAAAATCATGAATGTAATCTGAACATCCCTCACCAAGACAAACTATATCACTCTCACTCTTGTGTTTTTAGGGTATCAGACATACATAACCATCACAGCTGAAACACTGCCATAGGCTTGATCATATTCTCAAGATCCTTAAAATTGAAGGATTCAAACACATGCACTTAACTGATCAAAGGACTTTCAATGGTTTTAATTTGGCCTGGCTAAGGTAGGAATTTGTATGGAGAGTGGCTTCAAATGCTATGAGATTGACACTGAGAACAACCCAATTTAGATAAGTTTAACTTATCAATTTTGCTCCACTAACTTGCCCACAGAATTTCGGGAAGTCAATTCCTATGTTTGACCAATTTATTCACAATGCTTCACCCGCATGTTTTTCTTTTTTCCTTTTCTTTCTCTTTTTTTTTTTCTTTTTTTCTTTCTTTCTTTTTCCCTTTCCAATTTGCTTAATGTAGTGGAGCTTACCTTAGATATTTTCTCTCTTTTTGAGAAAAATCAGTAGTTCAATCTCACTTAGGGTAAGTTCATCATGGATAGGTTAAGCAACATTTTGGGTAATTACCAATGAATAGGCTCAAACCTCAAAGGAATAACAATGGAAAATTAATTATACAGGTGAGCTTTATGGCCAGAGCTATCAAGAACAAATTGCCTTATCATATCAGTTAAAATGCATGCCTTGTAGAGAAACAAACCAAGTTCTAGAGTGTCAGTACAGTGAGGCCTCTCAGAAAAAAAATTACTGTATAGGCTCAAACCTCAAGGCTATGATTTCAGACTAGATTTCACAGAGATATCAGGCATATCATCAATTCTAGCACATAATTTCAGACAGATGAACAATTATAATCTCTACTCATGCCAAGTGACATCATGCCAAAACTTTCAAAGCTTAATGTACTTCCTAAGATGAATTCAATCATTTGTTTAAGGAAGCAACATCTAAATCTGAGATTATCAATAGGCATATTCCAAACAACATACAGGCATATTCCATAAAATTTTGCTGAATTTTTAAAATTACTTAAACCAAGACAGATATTTAAAACTGAAAATGTAAGTTGGTTCGAATATCTCCCCTGAAATGAAGTGTGGTTCCACAATTGCAGCTAAAGCGCAAGAACAGGTGGGCAAGGTCATCCACCATTCCCAGATTTTAGAAATTGCTGTCCCCAGCAATAACTAAGTTCAATCGATTAAGAACAGCTGCGCAATTAAAGCACACATCATTAACAATATTATATCAGCAAAACAGTGAGAAAGACCCTGAGATGTTCATATCCAAACAGTAAACTTGACCCTAACAAAATCCTATTGGTCATTTAAAACAAAACACGAAAATTAACAACGTCCGAAAAAAATAAAAGTAACAACAGCCAATGATCACTCCTCCATGGTATACTGCTGGAAAGAGCTAGGAGGATCTGCTGGATCTATCCCCATCTTCAGGCACATGGCCTTCATCATAGCATGCATCTCGAGTATGATCGGAGAATCCTCATAGAGTGGCTGGCGAGCAGATGATGATGCTGCTGATGTCTGGGATGCTGGAGGTGCCTGAGGTACTGGCGGATCCTGTGGCTCTGGAGGGGGTATAGGATTGCCCTGGCTATTGAGAAGCCATGCTGCATGTTTTTCGGATTCCTTGTAATAACCCTCCAATGCAATCTTTGTCATAGGCTTTTCAGCCTTTACATCCAATGGCTCATTAGCGGGAATTTCAACCCCAGCTCTAATACACAGATGGGAGATTAAAGAACTGTGAGCCAATAGATTATTTTCCTTGCTTTGGGTAATCATGTGGACAATCCTGTCAGATAGAATAGCAGCAATATTCAGATTTTTGTCCCCCATCAGCACATAATATAGCACAGCCCTCTCGACATTAACATCACTTTTGTTCGTAGAAGGAATAACTGTTGCATTCACAAAAGTGTGCCAGCTGATAGCCTCACCAGTAAGGCTGAGCCTAGTAAATTTTTCGGGTACATTAGTGAGACCCTGCCTAAACTTCCATTCAGAGAATGGACTGGTGATCTTTTCCCGAACTTCATCAGCTATGAGGGGCATTTCTTCCCGATAATACCCTTCTGACGGCTGCATCAAATTGAATAGTCGGGCAAACTCACACTCAGCCGTAGGGTCATATGAAGTTTGCAGTAATTCTTCAATTGTCGCAGCATCAAATGGCACTTCCTTCCCTCTCACCCAACTCCTTCGGGTGGCATTGACCATGTTCTTATCAGCATTGGCTAGAAATTCTCTGAGAATGCGCCCAGAACTGTCTTGTGGAAAAGTGACCAATGTCCTCCAGTGTCTCCTTTGAACTACCGAATAAATGTTATCAAAAAGTAGGAGACTCCCCAAATCGAACCCCCTTTCTTTGATTACATTTTTATTCAGCAGTTTAGTTTCATAAACTTCCTGCTTTTCAGCGGACAAAAATCTTCTGGGATCAAAATTTGTGCGGGGTCTTTTCGCAGCAGATGACCCTTCGGTGCCCTTTTTCATTCTTTTCTCCTGAAACTCAGAAAAGTTCCCAATACATGTGCATAACAAATATTATCAGCAGACAGATTCAGTTCATAACATCATTCAGCTCAATTCCCAGATTTAATTTCAACCATCTACTCAAATAAACAATCCCAACCCCATTAATCATGCCAAGCAACAGTTGTATCAAGACACTATACGACCAACACCAGCATTAGTATCGAACAAATTGCAACTATACAAAAATAGCACCGCATATTTTCAGCAAAAGTTAAACATCATTTTACCAGCACTCAATCCCAATCTGAACAAACACATACCACATGCAATCAATTTCAAATATCGAAATCATACCTCTCCTACACTTGCAACCATCATCAAGTAATGAAAGAAAAGAGATAATGGATGGTTACCTTGTTCTCCAGCCATTTTGATCGAAACTTATGCAGAAATTTGATCCTCACGTGAACGGTGGAGAAGAAAAACTATGGTGGAGATGATGGCGGTGGTGCACGGTGGTGGTGTGTGGTGGGGTGCGGTGGTGGTGGTGGAAAGAGAAGGAGTGTGGGTGTGTGTGGGTGTGTGTGGTGTGGTGGTGGAAGAAGGGAAAGAGGGAAGAAGAAGAAGGTGAAAAGATGAGAAGTGGAGAGGGAAAGGGAAAAAGTGAGGGAGAAATGGGGAATAGGTGGGGAGTGGTGAGGAGGGGAAGAAAAAAAATGGAGGGAGAGAAAAAAATAAAAAGAAAAGGGGGGAGGGGCGCGGCGCTTGGGAAATTAGGGTTGCTGGTTTAAAACCCTGTCCACGCTTGAAGCGTGGGGTTCCACGCTTCAAGCGTGGACCTACTGCCCCTGACGATCCATATTCCCCTTCTACGCTGCAAGCGTGGAGTTCCACGCTTGGAGCGTAGACATTCTGTGTCTGGCTCTTCAACTTCCATTCCCACGCTGCAAGCGTAGGGTTCTACGCTTGGAGCGTGGGACTACTGTCCCCTTTCGAGTTTCCTGCGCTGCAAGCGTGGGTTCCCACGCTTGGAGCGCCCAGCTTCTGCTCAAACATCTTTTCTACGCTCCAAGCGTAGGGTTACACGCTTGGAGCGTAGACCCTCTGTCCCAGTTTTCCTTTCTACGCTTGAAGCGTAGAGGTCTACGCTTCAAGCGTAGACTCTCTGGATTTTTTTTTATTTTTTTATTTTTACCTAAAAAAATGAAAACAAGATACAAATAAAAGGATAAAAATGTTGGGTTGCCTCCCAACTAGCGCGTGTTTAACGTCCCGAGCCTGACGGTTACCTCATTTAAGTTGCAATGGAATGAAGGCGCAAAGCCACAACTTGTTTCATTACGGGTCCTCCATGGAAGAACTTCAACCTAGAGCCATTGACCTTGAAGGGTCTGTCGTCCTCCATGGAAGATATCTCAACAGTACCATATGGAAAGACCTTTTTAATCACAAAAGGTCCTGTCCACCTGGATTTCAACTTCCCTGGAAAAAGTTTCAATCGGGAATTGTATAACAATACCTGCTGACCAGGCTCAAACTCCTTGTGTTTAAGTTTGCTATCATGATACTTCTTAGCTTTTTCTTTATAAATTCTAGAGCTTTCAAAGGCTGAATTCCTAAACTCATCAAGCTCTAACAGTTGAAACTTTCGTTTCTCAAGAGCTGCTGTGGCATCAAAGTTTAGGAATTTAATAGCCCAAAAGGCTCTATGTTCAAGCTCCACTGGTAAATGACAAGCTTTCCCGTACACAAGCTGATAGGGAGACATTCCTATCGGAGTTTTGTATGCAGTTCGGTATGCCCACAGTGCATCATCCAGTCTTTTTGACCAATCCTTTAGAGAAATACTGACAGTCTTTTCCAGGATTCGCTTCAGTTCCCTATTGGAAACTTCCACTTGGCCACTTGTCTGCGGATGATAAGGTGTAGCGACCTTATGCTTGACACCATACTTTGTTAACAGATTTTCAAATTGCTTATTGCAAAAATGAGAGCCTCCATCACTTATGATTGCTCTTGGCACTCCAAATCTGGTAAAGATATTCTTTCTCAGGAAGTTTACAACCACCTTCGCATCATTAGTAGGAAGAGCTGTTGCCTCAACCCACTTAGAAACGTAATCCACAGCTACCAGAATGTACTGGTTGGAATAGGAAGATGGAAATGGTCCCATGAAATCAATCCCCCATAAATCAAATAATTCCACCTCCATAATAGTGTTTAGAGGCATTTCATCTTTCCGGGAAATGTTCCCTGTCTTTTGGCATCTTTCGCACTTTTCAACATACTCTCTGGCATCTTTGAAAAGAGTAGGCCAGTAATACCCACTTTGCAATACCTTTTGAGCAGTTCTGTTTCCACCAAAATGGCCACCATAATCAGAATTGTGACAATGCCATAAAATCTCCTTGATTTCCAATTCTGATACACATCTTCTCAAGATTCCATCAGCACATTGGAAATACAGGAATGGATCATCCCATACATACCTCCTAGCATCATGTAAGAACTTTTTTACTTGTTGCTTTGTGAGATCAGGAGGTACTTTCTTGATTACCTTAAAATTCACAAAATCAGCAAACCATGGTTCCATATGCAGTGCAAAAATTGGTTCTTCAGATAATTTCACAGATATTGCAAGGACTTGTTCATCCGGAAAATAATCGTTGATCTCTAAAGCAGGATCATCTTGTAGGGTCTTCTCTCGGATTCTGGATAAGTGATCCGCAACTTTATTTTCCATTCCTGACTTGTCTTTGATCTCTAAATCAAACTCTTGAAATAACAACATCCACCTTAACAGCCGTGGTTTTGCATTTTGTTTAGAGATCAAATACTTTATTGCTGCGTGATCAGTAAAAATGATGGTCTTGGCACCAAGGAGATATGGTCTAAATTTATCAAGTGCATAGACCACAGCGAGCATCTCCTTCTCTGTTGTTGCATAGTTTACCTGTGCTTCATTCAGAACTTTGCTAGCATAGTAAATTACGTGCAACAGTTTGTTTCTTCGTTGGCCAAGAACAGCACCAATAGCTAGATCACTAGCATCGCACATCAACTCAAATGGCATACTCCAATCAGGTGAAACCAAGACAGGAGCAGTAGTGAGTTTTTCCTTTAATAAATTAAAGGCTTTAAGACACGCATCATCAAAAACGAACTCATTGTCTTTCATGAGAAGTTGACTTAGTGGCTTGGCAATTTTAGAGAAGTCTTTGATGAATCTTCTATAAAAGCCAGCATGACCAAGGAAACTCCTCACTCCATTAACATTAATTGGAGGAGGTAGTTTTTCAATGAGCATTAGTTTTGCTCTATCAACTTCTATACCTTCCTTAGAAATTTTGTGTCCAAGCACAATGCCTTCTTGGACCATGAAGTGACATTTTTCCCAGTTAAGGACCAGGTTTGTCTCCTGACATCTTTTCAGTACTTTAGATAAGTTGCCTAAGCAATCATCAAAGCAAGAGCCAAATACCGAAAAGTCATCCATGAATACTTCTAAGAACTTTTCTACCATATCTGAGAAGATTGATAACATGCACCTTTGAAAAGTAGCAGGTGCATTGCACAATCCAAACGGCATTCTCCTATAGGCAAAAACGCCAAAAGGACAAGTGAATGCTGTCTTTTCTTGGTCTTCCGGAGTCACTGCAATTTGATTATAACCACTGTACCCATCAAGGAAACAATAATAAGAATGACCTGCTAACCTTTCCAGCATTTGATCCACAAAAGGGAGAGGAAAATGATCCTTCCTAGTTGCTTCATTAAGCCTTCTGTAGTCAACACACATTCTCCATCCAGTAATTGTCCTGGTAGAGATTAATTCATCTTTATCGTTCTTCACCACAGTGACACCTCCTTTCTTTGGCACAGTTTGTACAGGACTTACCCATGCAGTATCTGATATTGAATAAATCATTCCAGCATCAAGAAGTTTAACTACTTCTTTTCTCACCACTTCTTTCATCATGGGGTTCAATCTCCTTTGAGGCTGCCTTACAGGTTTGATATCATTCTCCATGAGAATTTTATGCGTACAGAAAGAAGGGCTTATACCCTTAAGATCAGCCATGGACCATCCTAAAGCAGTCTTATGCTTTAAAAGAATTTCTTTCAGTTTCTTCTCATCATTAGCAGATAACCTGTTATTTATGATCACTGGATATGTTTCATTGTCACCCAGGAACATATACTTTAGGGCTGGAGGTAACTCCTTAAGATCAACTTTAGGAGCACCTATTTCCTTGTCAGAAGTCTTCTGTTCAAGCAACTCATTAGCAACTTTAATGTCTTCCTCAAAAGGGATATGATCTCTTTCTTGCAATTCAACAGTAAATTCTTGCAAGGGAGTTTCATCTTCATGCATCACTTCCTCTAAGACATTAATTTCAAAACAATCACTATCATCATATGGTCTTTTTATTGCATCAAAGACATTGACAGTGATTGTGTCTTCATTCATCCTTAGCACCAGCTTTCCTTGTTCTACATCAATCATTGCACGGGCTGTGGCCAGGAAAGGTCTACCCAATATGAGAGGCATTTCATTCTCAACCTCCATATCAAGCACAATAAAATCAGCCGGAAAGATGAACTTGTCAATTTTTACAAGAACATCTTCGACTATTCCACTTGGCTTCCTCAAGGATCTATCAGCCAGCTGAAGAGAAACCAGAGTAGGCTTCAATTCAGTGATCCCTAAGGCTTTACAAACAGATAAGGGCATCAGATTAATACTTGCCCCTAAATCACACAAAGCTTTGCCAATCTTTGTGTCTCCTATTTCAATTTCAATATTAAAGCTTCCAGGATCACGAAGTTTGGGAGGAAACTTCCTAGTGATAATAGCACTGCACTTCTCATTAAGTGCAACTGTTTGGCATTCCTGTAGCTTTTGCTTCCTGGAAAGGAGATCTTTCATGAATTTGGCATAGTTTGGCATATTAGCCAATGCTTCAGCGAACGGAATGTTCACATGCAATTTCTTGAAAAGATCAAGAAATCTGTCATAACTTTTGGCTTTTAATTCTGGCTTCAACCTTCCAGGATAAGGTGCCATTTTCATCAGATACTCTTCACTGAGTTCAAATTTTTCTTTTGGAAGAGTAGCTGTCTCCTTCTCATCATCAGTTGGTTTCAATACTTCAGGAGATTTTTCTTTTTCTTTTTCAGGTTTCTCCTCTTGTTCGATCTTCTTTTCCTTCTCAATAGGTTTTGGTGGTGATGATACCACTTTCCCACTTCTAGTTGTAACTGCCAGACAATCTTCCTTGGGGTTAGTAGTAGTGTTACCAGGAAAGGTACCTGGAGCTCTATCAGATAATTGTTGGGCTAGTTGACCAATCTGATATTCCAGGTTCTTGATTGAAGCTTTTGTATTTCTGGAATCAGCTCTGCTCTCCTCAATGAAAGCATTGGTACTTCTTTGATTAGCCTTACTTTCCTCCATGAAAGCGTTAGTACTTTGTGCTAATGTTCCGACTAAACGCTCCAGGTCAGAAGGCTCTTTTTTTGGAATAGGTGGTGGTTTTAGATAGTTGTCTGATGTCATATCTAAACCAGTACCTTGATAACTTTTCCTCTGGTAATTATTACCACCAGCAGCATTATTTTGATTTCTTGAGAAATTTTGATTAGGGCGCTGATCATACCAAATACCATTTACCTGAAATTGTTGAGTAGAATCTGAGGACATCAATGTAGGACAAGTATTGGTATCATGATCTTCATGACAATACTCACAATCAAGGACAACTGCACTTGCTTGAACTTTGGAAAGTTGCATCCTTTCAAACTTCGCATGCAGATTGGACATTTGTTGGATAACAACTTTTGTTCTGCCAGCATTGCACTATTATCATTGATTGGCACTGCTTCCCTTTTCCCGGTCCTTATAGATGTTTCATTCTCGTTCTTAGCTAACTTGTCAATAAGATGATATGACTCAGAAGCTAGTTTATCACCCAAAGAACCGCCTGCTGCAGTATTAATAACCAATTTTGTTTCTGGTAAACAACCATTGAAGAAGATTCTCACTTGGTCCCCTTGAGATAGGTTATAATGAGGAACCTTTCTCATGAGGGCCTTGAATCTATTCCAAGAAGCGCAGATGGTCTCTCCAAATTGTTGTTTGAAGGAGGTGATATCATTCACCATGGTGTTGTATTTCTCCATGGGGAAGAACTCTGCAAAGAATTTTTCAGATAAATTTTCCCAAGAGATGATGCTATCCGCAGGTTGTCTTTCCACCCAATCAAGAGCTTTTCCCTTAACAGAAAAAGGGAAAAGTCTTAATCTTATTGCATCATCAGAAACATGTGGAGGCTTTGTAGAGTCACAGATTCGTAAAAATCTGTCAATGAATCTGTGAGGATCTTCATTGTCCTCTCCTCCATACTTTTCTCTCCGGCCAACTGAATGATGTTGGACTTGAGTTCCCATTGATTGTTCCCAAGTTCTGGTGGAACAATTCCAGCATTGGGCCTGTTGAAGATAGGCGTGAGGATGGTGTTCATCCTAGGATCAGCATTCTGATTAAAGGCCGCCATCTCTAGGGTTTCGGCTACTGGAATGGGAATTGTCTGTGCCCTTTTTCTTTCCTTCTCTTTTTGAGCAATTCGTTCGCTTCTCCTTAGAAAAGCACTGCTTTGCATACAACTTCAGAGAAAAGATTAGTAGCACAGATTCAAAACAAAAATAAAATAAAATAAAATAAAAACAATTTAATCTTTAAAATCAAGATTAATTGATTTAAGAAAAACACTCCCCGGCAACGGCGCCAAAAACTTGACGTGAATCGGCAAGTGTACCGAATCGCGCAAGTAATACAATGATAAGTCAAAGTTCGTATCCACAGAGAGTGTGTTTAAATCAATTAAAACTCTTCCTTTTAAGATTAAATATTTCAAAAGGTTTTTGACACGAATGTCAGGATTGTGTGGGAATTTGATTTGTAAATTTAAAAGACTTGTTTTTGGTTCTTTTTGACAAAGAAATGAAATAAGGGTTTAAATATATGAGAAAAGCGCTGCAGTTAGAGAACACTCACCAATGATCCCCACCTTTTACTCTGGATTAAGTTAAATATTAATATATAAATCGTGAAATTAGATAATTATCAGATAAAGGTATCAATAGTTAATTCTCAATCCCTTGAGGAATTAACCCTTTAATCTCATATAGAACCCTAATTCCTTGAGGTGCCCTATATGAGATCAAGCATAAAGATCGATAATTGAAACATCTACAATATGAATCATGTCTATGTCTAGATCATGTTCATACCGTCGTTCTATCCCCTTTCCGGATTAAAGACCTCAGATCCCTCTTGTTGGCCCTAATCCTCAGATTTATTATTACTTACTAGATTGATCGGATCTAATAATAACAATAACAATACGATCAGAATAGAACGAAATTCAAAAGATAAATATATTCATAAAAACTCAATCCATTGTATCAGGGGTTCACAAGGGTTCGTGACCCTAACTACAGCAAAGAGGTTCTAGCCAACCATTATCATGGCTAGAATCCAAAATTCAATTGAAAAACAAAAACTAAAAGAACTACAGAAAGGTAGAAGAAGAGATCTCTCTCCAGAGCTTTCGCCTCCGAATGACCTCAGTTGTTCAGAATATCAGATGTCCTTCTAGGGTTGCCTTATGCCCTTTTTATAACCTGAAAATCCTCCTTTTCTCGCAACTGACAGCTGTCTCTCTCAATCCCACGCTTGGAGCGCAGGATCCACGCTCCAAGCGTGGAGCTTCTGCCATTTTTGTTTTCTCCACGCTCCAAGCGTGGAGTTCCACGCTTGAAGCGTGGACTCACTGTTCTGAAGTCTTTTCCCACGCTTCAAGCGTGGGTTCCTACGCTTGGAGCGTGGGGCTTCTGTCTGATTCTTCTTCTTACTCCTTTATTTGTTATTTTCCTCCTGTAAACATGAAGAATTTGAGTGAGAGAGTGTCTGACAATTTTTTATTCAATAATTTGACCACATATACACTTTTATACACAGTTTTAGATCTGATTTCCTGCTGTTTTTGATCTATAAAAGTATATATGCTGGGAGCATATCAAACAATTCCCAGATTTAAACATTGCTGTCCTCAGCAATAAACTGATTCAAACTTAGAAATTTGTACAGCAGTGTCTTAACTGATCAAAGGACTTTCAATGGTTTTAATTTGGCCTGGCTAAGGTAGGAATTTGTATGGAGAGTGGCTTCAAATGCTATGAGATTGACACTGAGAACAACCCAATTTAGATAAGTTTAACTTATCAATTTTGCTCCACTAACTTGCCCACAGAATTTCGGGAAGTCAATTCCTATGTTTGACCAATTTATTCACAATGCTTCACCCGCATGTTTTTCTTTTTCCCTTTTCTTTCTCTCTCTTTTTTTTTTTTTTTTTTTTTTTTTTTTTTTTGAGAAAAATCAGTAGTTCAATCTCACTTAGGGTAAGTTCATCATGGATAGGTTAAGCAACATTTTGGGTAATTACCAATGAATAGGCTCAAACCTCAAAGGGATAACAATGGAAAATTAATTATACAGGTGAGCTTTATGGCCAGAGCTATCAAGAACAAATTGCCTTATCATATCAGTTAAAATGCATGCCTTGTAGAGAAACAAACCAAGTTCTAGAGTGTCAGTACAGTGAGGCCTCTCAGAAAAAAAATTACTGTATAGGCTCAAACCTCAAGGCTATGATTTCAGACTAGATTTCACAGAGATATCAGGCATATCATCAATTCTAGCACATAATTTCAGACAGACGAACAATTCTAATCTCTACTCATGCCAAGTGACATCATGCCAAAACTTTCAAAGCTTAATGTACTTCCTAAGATGAATTCAATCATTTGTTTAAGGAAGCAACATCTAAATCTGAGATTATCAATAGGCATATTCCAAACAACATACATACAGGCATATTCCAAAAAATTTTGCTGAATTTTTAAAATTACTTAAACCAAGACAGATATTTAAAACTGAAAATGTAAGTTGGTTCGAATATCTCCCCTGAAATGAAGTGTGGTTCCACAATTGCAGCTAAAGCGCAAGAACAGGTGGGCAAGGTCATCCACCATTCCCAGATTTTAGAAATTGCTGTCCCCAGCAATAACTAAGTTCAATCGATTAAGAACAGCTGCGCAATTAAAGCACACATCATTAACAATATTATATCAGCAAAACAGTGAGAAAGACCCTGAGATGTTCATATCCAAACAGTAAACTTGACCCTAACAAAATCCTATTGGTCATTTAAAACAAAACACGAAAATTAACAATGTCCGAAAAAAAATAAAAGTAACAACAGCCAATGATCACTCCTCCATGGTATACTGCTGGAAAGAGCTAGGAGGATCTGCTGGATCTATCCCCATCTTCAGGCACATGGCCTTCATCATAGCATGCATCTCGAGTATGATCGGAGAATCCTCATAGAGTGGCTGGCGAGCAGATGATGATGCTGCTGATGTCTGGGATGCTGGAGGTGCCTGAGGTACTGGCGGATCCTGTGGCTCTGGAGGGGGTATAGGATTGCCCTGGCTATTGAGAAGCCATGCTGCATGTTTTTCGGATTCCTTGTAATAACCCTCCAATGCAATCTTTGTCATAGGCTTTTCAGCCTTTACATCCAATGGCTCATTAGCGGGAATTTCAACCCCAGCTCTAATACACAGATGGGAGATTAAAGAACTGTGAGCCAATAGATTATTTTCCTTGCTCTGGGTAATCATGTGGACAATCCTGTCAGATAAAATAGCAGCAATATTCAGATTTTTGTCCCCCATCAGCACATAATATAGCACAGCCCTCTCGACATTAACATCACTTTTGTTCGTAGAAGGAATAACGGTTGCATTCACAAAAGTGTGCCAGCTGATAGCCTCACCAGTAAGGCTGAGCCTAGTAAATTTTTCGGGTACATTAGTGAGACCCTGCCTAAACTTCCATTCAGAGAATGGACTGGTGATCTTTTCCCGAACTTCATCAGCTATGAGGGGCATTTCTTCCCGATAATACCCTTCTGACGGCTGCATCAAATTGAATAGTCGGGCAAACTCACACTCAGCCGTAGGGTCATATGAAGTTTGCAGTAATTCTTCAATTGTCGCAGCATCAAATGGCACTTCCTTCCCTCTCACCCAACTCCTTCGGGTGGCATTGACCATGTTCTTATCAGCATTGGCTAGAAATTCTCTGAGAATGCGCCCAGAACTGTCTTGTGGAAAAGTGACCAATGTCCTCCAGTGTCTCCTTTGAACTACCGAATAAATGTTATCAAAAAGTAGGAGACTCCCCAAATCGAATCCCCTTTCTTTGATTACATTTTTATTCAGCAGTTTAGTTTCATAAACTTCCTGCTTTTCAGCGGACAAAAATCTTCTGGGGTCAAAATTTGTGCGGGGTC